>NW_010583042.1:332879-356328 GCF_000705375.1 Tinamus guttatus | reverse complement strand
AAATACCACTAATATTACATGCTAAGTTCCATTGCATTTGCAATCAGTTCATAAGATTATGTGATGGATATGTCTCAAGGGATAATATACAAAAAAGGCTAGGAGAGCTTGGATACAGATATGCACACAGTCAAATCCCTAGACTGCTCGACCATTATGTAATTTTTCTATTTCATAGAGTTCGTACCTCTTGTATTTTTGACTTTCCTGTGCAACAGCATTTCGCCGGGAGTTAGTAATTTTCTGAAAACATTATAAAAATTAAAGCTTCATTTTTGAAGTGATTTCCCTCAATTCACTCTTTTTCAAAAAAAAAAAAAAGATTTATATGTTTTCAATAGATAATTGATAATTAAATTATACTTGTAAAAAGAAAAAAGAACAAAAAGCATAAAAAAGCTTTACAAGACTTCTTAAAAGGAATTTAATTTGAAATGACAATAAAAACATAAACATAGGTATGCATATTTTAACAGCATCTAATTACATACTTTTTTTCTAGAATATCTTCCACATACAATTCCTGTTCAGAATTATTTTACCTTTTTATTGATTTCCAAATTCAATACCATGAATTGAATCAGAAATCTTCAACAAAAACTATTTTTCCTCATTTATGATGATTTATAATTTTATACTGGTTCAAACTTGACCTTTAAACTGTGGAACAGCAGGGAAAACAGGAAGATTTTAACACAAGAAGAGCCTAAAGCTGAATATAAGCCACATCAATCAAAAATAAACTTACAGTGCAGAAACAGTTATTTGCATAACAGCTTAGAGCAGACTTAGGTCCACTTGAAAAGTACTAGATTTCAACTTTCAGATTACAGATATTTGTTCTATAAAAAGGTTGAATATTGACCTTTCATCTGCTTATATATTGATTTATGAATAAATATCTTTTTACTCAGTAAACAACAGAGTTCACATGGTTTCACTCTGTACAGGCACAGGGAGAATTCATGGTGTCCCATAATATAGATATCAGGTTTTTTGAGCATTGCAGGAGAATGGGAAATGCATTCAGAACAGCTATTACAGCATAGATTTCTCTGTTCCCTCTGTCAGAGGAAAATGGCATAAATGACCATGAAAGCTCTGCTCTGTGAGGTCTGGCGGCAGAACAAGGAAGCATGCAACTCGGATCTCTCGGATTTCAGAAGGCTACTGCTGTTTTCTGTTAAAATAAAGTCCTAATTATGGATCAAACTTTTAATTTTAGAAGGCAGTGTCAGTCACAATTGCTTTGGAGAGTGAATGAACTGTATAAGAAAATTTTTACTGGGTGCATAGGGAAAGTGCATATTCTCCCTAATGAAACTTTTTCACTGAAGAGAAACAAGTGAACAATTTACCTCTCTTTCAGTCTGCTGAACTTAACTGTACTTTAATGGCTCGGGGATCTTGGCTACCTCTTTTCCTCTATTGCAAGCTCTGGGAACCTCCATAAAAACCTGTTCCAGTATTATCATTAAGTATTATATCCAGAAACAACTCCTTTTTATGACCATCCTTATAAGTAGGGCACTTAGTTTCCAGGTGAACAGCAAAAAGTTTCCTAAAAAGATCTCAAAAACTAAGTTGAATAACTCAAAAAAAAGATAGATTTCTCAGGTTAGCATGATTAATATTGCAGTTATAAAACTGACATTTCAAAATCAGTGGAACTCTTTGTGCCTGACAAAAACAAATGAGTAAATATTTGTATTCCTATGTGGTCTAAATTACTTAGTTCTACAACCCTCCAGCACACATTACCTGTCATGCAATTCTCATTTGGAGCTCCCTCTCCAAAGAAAATGCTTTCCTCCTATGCATCACCTACAGATGTGGATATCCTTTATAAGTCATTAAAAACAAAGCAGAACAAAACAAAAAACTCATCAAACCTTACATAAGTTAGCAAAGGTGCACAAATGTTTCTCTGCATGTGCATGTGTGAGCATATGCTCATTTTCATCAAAGCAGAAAGAAGGCAGAGAGGTATGCAGACTTACCTAGCTCTCAGTGCAGAATTTCTAGATTTAAAGGCATACAGACTGTATTATGTCATAAGTCTCTGTGCTCCACTAATTCCAATGACTGCAGCTTCTTTGTGATTTTGATTTTGCAATTGAAACTGATTGGCTGCCAGACAAAAGGACAGACACAGCTGCAGCTGGGATTATTGATTATTTCCTCAATTTAAAGGAAGTAAACGAGGAGGCTAACAACATTGAAGGACAAAGGCGAAGTTGTTGTGCTATGTCTCTGGCAAAGACAGTCACTGCCCACTGCAACATGCTCTGAATTAATTTATAAAATGTAGCTATTATAATTTTAATGTACTGGATTGCTGTAGAGAGCTGCCTGAGATGCTGGGGACTTTTTATCTTATTATCATTTCAGTAAAAACTCAAATCTCTAATGTGAAAGGACATTAAATCCAATATAAACATTCTGGATACTGCTTTTGGGCTATGTGGTGGGTAACATGAATAACTTTCTAGCAATACACTGAACTCATGACAGTTAACGCCTATCCGAAGAGGTCCGGCCCTCTGAATGACAATTGTGTATTCCCAGAAAAATGAGAAGATAACTTTCTAAAACCAGAAGATATCCTGGTGATTCAGGACTGGGGGTAAGGGAGAAATCGAATCAAAGCAGGAAATTAGTAAATTTAGAAAAAGATGATACAAATGTTATTTGTTGTGCCCCTTTTCTTTACCCCCTTCATTTCATTGACTTGACACTAGCCACACTTTTCTTGTCTTAGGTAATGCTTCAATTTGAAGGAAGTAGGGCAGAAGAATTGAATAGAGCTTGTTACCACTAAATGAATGTATGTTAATGTAGATGCATGGTATAAACAGCATTATGGATATACTCCCTTGAGGTAAAATTAAGTTTCTACTCAATCTACTTCCTCTAGTAAGATACTGGATGGAGGTGTCTCAGACTATAAAACTGTAGCAATTTACCTTACACAGTATGTGTTGCATTAAGATACAGTCTTGGAGCAACAACAGGAGGAATCTGATACTCCCATCAAGACTGGAAAAGCTTTTTTGCAACCAACAGTTTTATGATAAATCTTAGAAATGACCAATATACAAATGTGGAGAATTAGACCAAAAAGCAGAGACATGAAGGATCCTTACCCACACCATTTAGGCATTCTTATAGGCGTACTGAGACAAGAGCTCCCCAGCCTCCTCAGGCAGCCTATTCCAGCTCTTCACCCTCATTACCATTACAAAGTTTTCTGAGTTCTATCTAAATCTCTGGATTGAATTTAAGACCATTACTCTATGTACTGTTCTCCCTGTACACATGGAACAGATGATTCCCTTCTGCTTTAAGGAGCTGGAAGCTGTCCTTGTGTTCCCTCTCAGTCCTTCCCAACCAAGCAGGGATATGTTAAAGGAAAGCACTCTATGCTCTGAGCACGCTTAGGCGATGTCTAAAACTGTGTCTGTTCATTCGTGGATCAGTTGAGGGGGTGAATCTGATCTGCACAAGCATCTCAGTATTTCTGTAGAGACCACTCAGTTTGATGCCTTCCCTGCCCTCCGACAGCCCGCCTACCCCATTCTGCACTTATTCTTCTGTTACCTTCCAGTGGAAGTATAATATCTGTAATACTAAACTAAACAAGGTCAGGTTTTCTGACCCCGAGGCTAACTGGCACAGAACGATTTCCTTCCACACAGTTAAGCGCTCTGCTCCCAGATAACAGAGGAGCTTTGTCAGTGCTGCCCACTGGGAACAGTTCCTGGCCAGCACCCAGATATTATCTGGAAGGGTTCCTTTCCACCAGGGCGCACGCTCCCGGACCAACACGCGCCAGGACTTGAGGCTTTGCACTGTTACGTTTACTTTAAGGGTAGCCAAGGATGTTGACCCTACCATGGCAGAAATGATGCTTACAGCCAGTGCCACCTTCAGGATGTGTGTTCTGTTTCCAAAACTAGCTATCACCTTGGAGAAAAGCTCCAGGATTTTGCCACTACCACACTGATTTTTTTCTTCAAAATTGGGTCAGGTTATTTACACACCACACCCCTTAGGCATCATTTTCAGGCTGGTCTGAGCAGCAGCATGGATCCAAGCAAAGTCCCTATACTTGGCATACCATGACAGAAGGTCACACACTGAGAAGGTGTGTGAATATGGGATTAATGTGGGATTATAACGAACCTGGGATTATTGAGATGAACCAATCACGAATTAGGCAAATTAAAGAGAAAGAATATGATTAAATCTAACACTAGATAACTCTGTACAAGGTGCCATGCTTAGCTATCACCTGTGAACACAGTAGGTAAAAAAAAAAAACAGACAAAAAAAAAACTCTTCAAGTTGATGTATTCCTTTAAAGTAGTATATTTTCCTGTTTGTTTCCTGAAAATATTGCTGCCTATCTATCTGTGCTATCTATAGTAATGTAAATTATCTTTTCTTCCCTGTATCTTTTCTTATAGCTCTGAAGTTAAAAATTATGATTGCCCTAACTAGGAGCATGGGCTACACAATTAAGCAATACATTCTAGAGGTGGACAGCAAGCTAAGAAAAATATCTATCTATCTATCTAAAATTCCTTTAAGAAGGGAAATACTGCAACTCATTAAAATAAGAAATCATTTCCCTTTCAGCTCTTCTCGATGCTGGTACAAAACTACTACAGATTCTGCCAACATAAACAAACAAACAAAATTACACTGCAGTGACAGATTTTTTTAAAAAAAAGACAGCCCAAACCACCGCAACTGGTCACGTTTTAGGGACAGTTGACTATTGACACTCCCCCTCACCCCAAGTAAAGAAGTAGAGAAGAAATTTGGATTATTTGCATGTCATCATTAAGGCAAACTGGCATAGCTATAGAGGTGACAACTGATGTCTGCACTGATGGTTAAGTGCAATGAGCCTTGCCTGATTGCTTCAGTATATTGTAAAGACTTAAATGGCCCTTTCTTAAGATTCAAGACCAGCCAACAGCTGAGTTAGTCTAATATTTATGTGTTAAATGGAACCCAAAAGGTATATTATAGCTCCTTATAGTGATTACTTTCCACTTTAACAGATATTATGAAGCAGAATCTCCACTTATAAATACAGTCTAAGGATGATACATAAGCAAAGGTGAATTTTCATCTGTGTTTAAAAATATAGGGAAATACTCTAGGGCCAAATATGGCAGTTTGTTTTAAATCTGCTCAGTAGGCAAATTTTTTCAAGTGAAATAGTTAGGTCTGTGGCAGAAAATCTCATTCTATTCTTTTTAAATTTTTCTTGTTTACAGTAAGATAAACATGTTGTATTATATGCTGATAAATGCCTTCAAAACATTAAGATACACTTTTTAATCTTATAAAATAAAATAAAATAAAACAGCCTTTAATATGACTGGATGGATGACTAAGGCCAAATTTGTGTAAATCTCTGTTCCTAACATACAAAATGAATTCAGTACTGTCAAATTGAGTCCACAATGCACTAATTATTTAGCTGCTGTGAACTGACCCATTTGCCATTCTTCTTTATCTTACTCTGCGGGAAGACTTTCAAAAATATATGAAAAACTCAAGAATGCAAATCTTTTTCTTTCAAGTTGAAATATCTCAGAAAGTCAGAGCACAAAGCAGGATTCTGAATAGAGTATCCCTTGCCTGTCTCTGCATAGCTCATGTTATATCAGCACTTTGCTTTTCTGTTTCATGCCACAACATTTCAGAATTTTTATGCCATTGTAAAAGAATGGTATAATTTCCATGATAACTCAAATTGTTATAATCGCTAGAAGATATGAGAAAGCATAAAACACCTGGGGAATTTCTAATTCAAACTTTGTGATAGGCTCTTCATCTCAAGAGAGTCTTTTCATGTTTGAAGAAAAATAAGATGAAAACAAGTATCTGAAAAAAAACACATAACCGCTGGCCAGCTAGCAAGATATGAGGAAAGGCAAAGATACTAAACTCTCCACTGTAACCGAACACTGGAATGTTGTCAGAGTTCCCAGGTACATGAAGCCCCTGCGCTCACTTTAACCCCTCTGAATGGTGTATCATAGCAGTTTGCTCAAGTTGGGGTGGGGAACAGGGATTATGCTCAAAAATAACTTGTGTACTCCTGAAAATTACTCAGATGTGTTGCACCTTAGCCACTCTGTGCATGGGCAAAGCTAAGATGTCCATCTTAGTACACTGTATGCCTGAAAACTGATTTAATATCAGGCTGTTTAGATTATCCTATCTCTGTGAATCTCCACTGCTGCAATGTGAAAACTGAAGACAGTAGAAGGTTGGGCATTTCAGTTGTCTTTTAGGCTGAGGTGGTATGTGTTTACGTAGGAAACATGCAGCTGAGGTCACAGCCATCAAGCAAATTCTACTAATTTCTGTTTAGGAGAAGCAAGTGATTCAAAAGAAAATGTAATTCAAAATCCTGAGGAGAATTTATGAGGATTTGTGAGGGTCAGGTCAAAAGATTGTTGCAGACTAACAGAGCTGAAAAGAATTTATAGCAATTTATGGAAGGCACACAGCAACCACTGACATCATGTTTACAGCAGAAGGAAAAACAATAAAAGCAAAACAATTCACCAATACAAGATATGCAATTTTTGTATCTAAAGAATTGAAAGATAAGCCCTAGTGTTGCATCGAACAGCAACAGTAGTAATAGTACTACAGAATCACGGAGTGGTTGAAGTTAGAAGGCACCTCTAGAGATCATCTAGTCCAACTCCCCTGCTCAAGCAGGGACACCTGGAGAACGCGGCACAGGGTGGCATCCAGGCGGGTTTTGAAGACCTCCAGAGATGGAGACTCCACAACCTCTTTATTCTTGCAAACTTGGATAACTCCAGATCTCTATTTCTTTTGAGACACAGGGAGTGAATCAGGTTTACCAGAGGTAACCTTTGAATATTTGTTGAATAGAAATGCTATGAGAAAATCACATTTAAAACATGCTAAACAAAACTCTGGCTTGACTTATGTTAACATGTAGGAATCTCAGATACCACTACAAGTATAACCTAGAAAACACACAGGACATACTTAATGCCATTAATTCTTACTTGCATGTCCCCCAATCCCCTTTGAAAATCCCCTTTGCTGTGCCAATAGAACAGAAATTAAAGGAGTGGCCAGAACTGCAATGGTTTTTATCATAGGTGACTCCACATGTCCTTCAGCTGCTCTGTGCTTTCTGGAGAGCCTGTAACTGGAAGAGTCTAGCCTAAGACTGACACATAACACTCAGTCTGCACTGACAGAAATCAGAGCTTCATGCTGTGACATACTAATTACTTTTACTTTTGTTATGAGCAATAGGGTCCATAACAAGATAAAACTGGATGACTAAGTTATATAAAATTTAGTTCTGATTCAACACATACTTTGGACAACAGCGAAGTCTCTATTGATTGCATTAGTAAAAAAGATGGGATGGATATATGCATGCATGACTATGGATTCCTTTGTCTAAAGCTGCTTTCACCTTTCCTGAAAAGATCTAATCTATTCTTGCATACTTAAAGAGGTATTTATTAATGTTTAGCTTCCTGGAGCTAATTTGGCTGCTCTCTGCAGCTATAAAATTTTATGACAGTAAACATGAGAGATGTGCCTAAATTGCACAGAAATGTTTCTAGACTGCCTAACTGTTTTACATTTCTTTTATAGTGTCAGTCCCATTAAATTTACACTTGTGCTAATTTTACAAAAAACTTTGTGTTAAAATTATTAGGGTGACAAATATGCTGAGTCAATTATTTTACTCACATCCCTTTAACTGCATATACTATTTTTTCTTCAGTTTGAGATGTATGTATGTGGAAATGCTACAGCAGATGTTGTTATGCTTGCCCAACTACTGCAGTCATTGGAAGGACCAGCAATGACAGTGAGAGATCATTAAAATGGGATTTTAATTGTTCACATTTCAACATGACCTTCAGAGCAAGATGCCTTTCAAAAAAAAAAAAAAAAAAGCTGCTTATTTCTTAACATTTGCTAAAATCTACAGTTAGAGTAGAAGAGAAATAACTATATTGATATAAAAATGAGCTGAATATTACACAGAGGTCAGAAGATAAATCAGCTGCTGGACCTTCCAAGGAATGAAAGTAAGAGCAGAGTATGTTCTACAAAAAGAGCTACAAACCACTTTAGAATTAACCTCTCGCAGCAAGGATTTCTATAAAGGTAGAAGAGAGGAGATTAAGATTATGAAGAACAGATAAAGATTCATACATCTTTTGATGAGAGAACATTTCTCTGTATTGAAGCAAAACTAAAACTTGAATCAAGTTGGGGATTACAATTTTTATAGCCTATTACGGAACAATGTTCAGTTCCTATTAGGTGAACCTTCCCAGCCTTGAAGTCCTCAGCTGAAAGTAACAGTATAAGACTTAAGAATTTGTACAAATCAAAGCACTTTTTCTCTACACTGAAATTACTTCCAGGAAGATGTTTCTTCTTGCCCTCTCTCGTGCCTGTGATAGGGGTAGCACAACTTTTGATCCCTTCTCCACAAAACAGGTGCAAAATGACATGCAGGTCAATAACTTGACCTCATCTGAATTTTAACTCAAAATAAGGCAAGTGAGTGCAATCTGTTCATAGTCATCATGAACAAAACTAGTATGACTGACATAGCACAAACCTCAGTTCTTCAGCACCGGAATGTTACTTTTCTGTGCATTTTCTCTGTAAGGATTTTTCCTTTGCCCATATTCTCTTGCAAGTTAAACAAAGCTTTGGTTATAAAAATTGTATTGTATTGTAAAAATTATTTCACTGAGCAAAGCAGAACCTTGATTGGTTTAACAAGAATTTGATCTATACATCTGATCAATAACTGCAGCTATATACACAGATTTTGTCCTCTTCTATGCATGTCCAAGATAGGCAGATACTCCTGAAGTGCTTATTATATTGCAGTAAAGAGACAGATTTCCTTTTTTAGTATCACTCTATTTTCCCAGGAAAAGGATTAAACATTCCCAAATCTTATTTTCCTAACTCCTCTTTCTGTTTGCATTCCCTCATTCATTTTGCATTCATCCTTGCCTTGCATCTGTTTACAAACTAGTCTAAGCTAGTCTATTATTCATCTGCAGCATAATGGCGCAGCAGTCATTGCATCCTTTCTATATCATTCTTGCAGTTTTTTTTCCAACTTTTTTTTTTAACTCATATAAGCAATCAAGCCAAGAAAGGGTATGAACACATTAAAAAAAAAAAAAAAAAAGTGTGCTTTGAACATCAGGCTTTTTACAACCTAAGCTAGGTTATTGCTGATTCCAGAGAAGAATAATGTTGAGAATTGTCTGCTAGAAAGTTTAAAGCTCAAAGGTATGATGAATGAGAAAAGCTAGAAATACAGAATTCACAAGAGATTTTTGATGCAGAAGTCAAGGAATATGAAAGACACTGTGAAAGCAGGCAGATGACTGTGTACTCAGATTTTGCACTGCGTCTCAGGTGTTTGGCACTTGGCACCTCATAGAACCCGCTACACCAAAGGCTGCTATGAAGGGAACTGTAAGGGGAGGAGGTCCATGAAACTCCTGGTTCTCCAGCCATGGACACTGTCAGCATCCCAAGCTTTCTAGTGTGACTCTATGATGGTGATAAGAGAATCTTCTGTCTCTCCACTGTTAAAGCTTTTTCTTATGAAGATGAGCATCCTTTTATCCTATTTTCTCTCTCAAAATTAGTTCTGTTCTTTGTTTTTCCTCTAAATATTAAAATTCACAGCTTCCTAATTCATCTGATTGATATACAGTTTCATAATGAAATAGAAAGAAAACCCTCAGAGACAACAAAATTATAAAAAATAAAAAAGCAGTAGCTTTTTTTTTTATGAAATAGACCATTAAAATCACCACTCAATGAAGAGTGAAAGAGAATTCTGAAACAAATTAAAATAAATAAAATAGCTAAAAATCTTAATTGAGTTATGATTGCATTTTTTTAGGATACAGAAGCTTCATGCATCAAAACTGAAATCAACCATAATTTGCTTGAGGTATGGAAGTAATTTCCTCTCAGGTATTCATACTTATCTATTGTGGGAACTCTTACCATTTCTGTTAAGGAGCCAACAGACATTTCAGAGATTGGATCAATGAACCAGTGACATAGTGTAATTATAACAGTTACTCTTCTTGCACTCTTATGCTTTCCTTCACAAAATTTCACTACTTTTCTACTTAAAATGTCTTTTAAAATATTTTGAATACATACATATAAATTGATTTCTTATTAGTTTATTGGCCCTTTTGTACAATATATTTTTCAAGCATCAGAAAAGGTTCAAATAAAAACAAGCTCAGTATTTATTGTTTGAAAAAAAAAACCCAGTTGTGATCAAAAGGCATAGAATGCTCCCCTAAAATTTTACAAAGTAAGGAGAACTCTAAAGCACATATTTAAGAAAGAGAATGTCAAATGCTCTTCAAGAGCACTGTAAATTGTAAGAAAAAAAGAAGTAAAAATACTAGCATCAGCTACAACATAATTTGACAAAAATAAAACAAATTGCACTGAGTTATTAAACTATTGTAATTTGCACAGTTCTGCACATATTTATATAAAAGACGAAGTGTAAGGCAAAGTTACATTCCTCAGATCAGAGTATGCAGGAGAGTAAGTAAGTGTCATTTAAGTCAGTCAATCAATGACCTGCCCGCAGGCAGACATAGTATTCCCTTGTTATTACTAGTCCTCTGGTGGATACCAATTTTGACTTCATCTTCTATAAAGTTCTCTGAATACTAAGCAATACAGAGTTGTATATTAGGCCAAACAAATTATCCAAAACAAAATCCAAAACAAGAAATAGTCCTTACACTGCATTAGCAGTCACCTCTAGGTGGACTACGTTAGAGAAGAGAGAATTCAATTTGGACCACATGCTAGACCTGTTCATCCTTCCACAGTATAGATTATCGGATACACTATTGGACTGTACTTTCAGAGCCTGATGCTGTCCCTGCAGAAGTAGTGGTAAAATTCATCATGGCCACAGTTTCTGTCGAGGAGTGGATTATTATTTGAAAGAAGGCAGAAACATAGCAGCCTTGTTTCCTTTGGGAATTTAGGTCAGACTTTTAACAGGAACTCAGGCCCAAAGTAATGTCTTACAATGTAAAATAAACCTTTAATAAATACTTCTGTCTATTCATAAGTTACAGTGAGTGGAGGGAAAATATTCTCCATAAAATTTAATTGGTGACCTCAGAAGAGTGCTAATACCTAAAATATAACTACCCCTCTTATGACTTCCCAAATCAATAATAATAATGTCTGAGTATGAAGTTAGACCTTCTAAATTCAATAGAAATGTCAGTGACAGTAAATTTAAAGGAGACCTCATACTCAAAGGCATGAAAGCTCTTCAATAAGCAGAATAAAAAGAAAAAGTCTTCTGGCACTGTCCCAAGATCACCTAATGTATTTAGAGTATAAAACAGGTATCCTTGGTTATTCAAGAAATCAGTCTTCTGCCCCCTCAGAATGCAACTTTCTTAAAAACACAACAAACATAGCAGTCACCCACGGCTTGTGGGAAGAGACCTTTCCTTTGGATTTAGGTGCCTATGAAAGATATATTTCCAAGTGTTCCTTTGTGTTCACAGAGGCTAAAATGTTCTTTTATGTAGAAAAGCCTCTTCAAGGCTTTTACTTTTTTGTTTTTTAATAAAAGTGAAAGATAGTCTTACTGCATCATGTGATTCCATGATCTGGGATTGAAGAAAAACACCAAATGTCTTGAGAGCTGTCAGCTCTGAGCGTGTTACAAAACAAGCCCGTGAGCCAAGCTGACTGAGATATGCTGGCCTCGCACAGTTGCTATAACATAACGATAAATGTTTAAGTTAAATGTCTATAGCACAAGAAATCCTCCCTTCACTTCAAATGTTTATGCAGAAACTCTATTAGGGTAATAGCAGATGCTGCAGTGTGCAGAGCGCTCATTACGGAGCGTGTTGCCGAAATCCCAAGGGGGACGCGGCAGAGCTCCGACTCCAGCATCCAGCAGCCCTTGGGATCGGCTGGCAGCTTATCTGGACAAGCGGAAAGGTGAAGGCAGAAAGCATGTCCTGTCCTTAAAAATACAAAGCAATTTGTAAACTCTTGGGAGCACTAAGCACTCCAGCTCGCTCAGGGGAGCAATCTCGAGCTGCCACTGGGGCAGAGCAGCTCTGTGCCTAGCACTACACTGAACTGGCGTTGCACTGCTTTTATGTGGGAGATGGAGTCAGTCCTTAAAATTCAAATTGAAATTTGCTTTCCCTGCAGGCTTTTTTTTTTTTTTTTTTTTTTTTTTTTTTTTTTTTGCCCAGAGGATTGGGCAGAAGAATGACAAAACAGAGGGGAAAAAAATTAATAAAATACATTTCATTCCTGTGCTTGCTGGCTTGTCTTTCTTACTCATCCAACAATTGCAGTTGGACGACACAAGTAAAACTACTCACATCAATGTGGTCTACAAGAATTAGGATCATTCTCTTGTTTACATCAATCTAGAAGATTGCTTTGCTATAAAATGTGGTCTCAAAGTATGCTAGCAGAGATTAAAAAAAACAAAAAACAAAAAACAAAAAACACATAACTATCAGCTGAAGTAAATGCAATTTTTACCTGTATTGAGTCCAAGTCCTAAATGCAAACTGAAGAGAGTGTGAAAAGCTAGCTACCAGTGTTAACAAAATGATGTTATTTCCATTGTGTGGGAAAGAAAGTTTTGGAATAAATTTTCAAAATGTGAACATTTTCTTCAAAATTCTTAACAGAACTGGTTCTAAACAATTGCAAATATTTTGCTTTAATAATGATAAAACATTATATCTTGATAATGTAAGACTCAATTTATTATATAAGTAATTAATAGAATTTCTATTATATTGATTTAAAATTATTATAGCATAAATACCATAACTTCAGCATTATCAAAACACAGAAAGAGTCAAAATGATTATATAGATATTTTTTCATTGAAAATCTTATTGAGTTCAATTTATTTTCATAAAATGCATTCTAAATGAAGTTTCAGATACAAAAGACAGTACAGAGAACATTTTTATGGAACTCTGCTAGTATTTTACTGCATTACTAATTTACTGTTTTTACTAACAAAGGTTTACTAGTGTTAGAAGTATTTACTGATTCTTTCTTTTAATTACATTTTGCTGATGATGTTGAACTTTTCTGCATTCTTGACTTTATATGATAATGTCTATCAATGGTCATATGGGAATCCTAAAACCTGTGAGACAAGCTCATGTTTCTACTCAAGTAAAGATGATAAAGTCTTCCTAAAGGATCAAAGGATGTATTCTTTCACATAAAATGACTTTTGCTGTTTTTATTTCTGAATTCAGTCTCTCTGCTGTTACTTACAGTTCATAGGGCACTGAGTAGAGTCAAGTGAGTCCGTTCTGCTTTAAAATGCTTGGAAAACCTGCAAAAACGCCCTACTGCACCCTTGTATTGGAAACTCTTTTATATAGAGATGGAATGCTAATAAGAGGTAATTACTATTATTTCAGGTGTAATTGTGCTATCAAATGGTTCTGTTAACACTAATGCTTTTCTTCCTACTTTTTCTTACTATGACAAAGAGAAAATAGCCATTAAGATATATATTTATGGACTTCAAAGGCTTGTTTTTTATAAACATGTATATATATAAATTCAAGTTTTATGTCAATAATGGGTGTCCTGAACTATAATGTTTATTTAACATTTAAATTACATGAATAAATTGATAAAGTCTCACAACCTAAGAAACTGATGCAAGTATTTATGAGAACATTTAAATACATGTTTAAATCCAGTTAATATAGACTGAAAACAATGCAGCATGGATGTGTTCTTAAAGCCAAGGACACACATGACTATTTAACCATTGGATTGAATTTGGTTTGAGACAGAAAGGACATTATAAAAACTTTTACTTAAATAAATGCATTTATTTGGAGACTATAATTTACACAGTGCTTTAAGAACACATAGGATAGCAGCTCTGAGTAATTATTTAAGATGACATATCTATATGATTTCAGGAAATTGGACCTGTTAAAGTATGGGGTGGGAGAAGAGAGGGCATCTTCATTCCAACTGCTTTTAGGGATATAAAAATTTCAAGTTAGTTTGTTAGTCATTCAAGGTTCTATATACAGCTAATGGAGAGGAATGGGCAGCTCCAGATGGTGATCCTTTATGAGCCTGGAAGTGGTTAGGTAGGGAATTATTAGTTCTGTCTTTCTATGCCTTTCCCTAATGATTGTGAAAAGTAATATTACTGCAGACATCAAGGAAACTCTTCATACTTCATGTGGAGATATGAAAACAGTAAAAGGCACCATTCCTCAGTTCATTTTTATATCGCTACAAAAGGACAAGAGGGAAATACAAGAGGGAGAGAAGAAAAAAGACCGAAAAAAAACCAACCAAACAAACAAAAAACTCCAAAAAAAAAAACTCAACAAAACAAAACACCAAGGAGATTTGGAAGGCAGTGATGAGCAAATATGTTTCTAAACCAAAAGGGATACCAAGTGATATATGCCTCCAGTATAATTCCTCCTCCTTCAAATGCTGCAATTAACAGCACTAGAAATGACAGTGATACCTTCAGCATAGTAAACACTTCACATCATTAACAAAAGAATGGCAAAATATTAGCAATCAAAAAACTAATTTTAGTAAAGACAAGCAATAGCTGGAAATCCAGTCTGAAAGACCACAGTATGAAATGTGCAAAGGTCTAAAGGAAATAAGGCAGGTAAAAATTACAATTTTTAGAAGTAGTTGCAACTTTTTCCACTTAGCTCCAGTTTTGCTCTGATTAAATTGTTTTACAGTTGATGATATGATCATTGTCACCACCAAACCAGCCTCAGCAGATCACATTACAGTAAATACCAATTAATAATAAAGCAAGCAGCTTTTCGGGGCTCCCAGAAAAAAAAAAAAAAAAGTAATAAATAAAAGGAAGACAAGGCTAATGTGTTATTTGTTCACAGGATCAAGGAGCAGTGGATTACCAAGTAGGGAAAAATGTTTGTTGATTCATGATTCAAAGACAAAATTGAACCTATGCAGATGGAGGTCACTGGGAATTGTTCTAATTAGCAAAGTGCAACAAGATAGATCATCCATTTCTGCTTCCTCTCCCAAGTGTCCAAATACAACTCATCAAGAACAGCTGCCGGGAGCGAAAAAAAAGTAGAAAAAAACATGAAAACTAAAACATACACATGGGATAAAAGATGGACGAGCCATGGCTTCTTTGAAAACTGGAGGTATGCTTCACTATGAATTCCTTCCAAAGAAAGAATCACGAACATATCTGAGAACCATAGTTTTAGCATCAATGCACAATGGAAGAATATTCCTATAGCTTCAATCTAGATGTTTTTAAATTAATAAAAGAAGCTATGTGTAATAAATACTTACTGGTATACACAAGACAAATTCTCTCACTGCGCTGGTAGAGCCGTATGTAAATAATATACTTCAAGCCTCAAATCTGTTGTGATAGACCTGCTATAGCAACTCCACCATTGCTTTGCTGTTCTCCTGAATTTGATGCTATTTGAAGCTAAGTACCCACAAAAACAGTGCAGTTTAAAACGAAGCTACAAAATATGCTTCCAAAGAAAAAAACTGAAACTACTTTCCATAGTCTTCATGATATAATCATAATTGAAAACATCTCTTGAAGTTGTTTATATGTTATGAATGTGTTGATTTTGAAATTTCACTTTACACTGAAACATGGGTTATTAAGGAAGAAGAAGAAGAAAAAAAAGGAAAACCTAGATTTTGCTTAGGAAAAAAATCCTAAATAAATAATTCATACTTGGATGAACTGAATTCTAGTCTTTTAGAAGGTGCCAACAGATGGTTTACATTTATAGAAAGCACACTAGCTGACTCCGAAACAGGAATTAAAATTCATAAACCATATCATTAGTTCTTCTTTGAAGCACCATTATGTTTATGATGTGGATTTGGATTTTCCCAGGTGAACAGGCTTTAATCATAATTTTACTAAGGAAAAAGTGCAACATGGCCCTTTTTAGCTGCTTTACAGTGTTTATAAGTTTAGAATTAAGCTGATTTGGTGATCATGTCAAAAACAAATTGAGAAAATGGAAACTGAAGCATGATTGATGTTTTTAGCTATTATGAATTTCATAGTGATTTCAAAATTTTCACATTCTTCAGATGCCAGGCATTTGACCGTCAGTCTTCTCATATTAGAGGTTCATGTGCTGTGGTTTCAGTTTCTAACACCACTGCTTGGACTGAGCATTGTAATTACCAAATAAACAGTGAGCTTGCACCTCATATAAAAGTGGGCATGTAGCAGTTCTCAATTAATTTAGTAACTCCCAAATCTAAATACACTCAATAACAGTCCAGTATTATTGCAATATTTCATTTTTAGGTATTCTCACTGCTAACTGTTCCAACCTAAAAGATAAGGTTATGATTAAGGCTTACTTCATACCTCTAAAGCATACACTGATCAGCCTTCATTAGAGCATTGTTTTACATGTCTCTTCTCTTTTCATGACACATTTATTGTTTAATATATAAATTTTTGATATAGGAGAATAATACCATGAGGTACGGGAGAATCCCAATAGGTGGAAGAAGAGTTTGCTGCTACAGCATCAGTCGTAAGACACAGGTAACTTTTCCAGCATAAGGCTGATGAACTGAAAAATAATTTTAAAAGTGATTTTTGTCAATACAAAGCTGATAAAGTAAAAAGACAAATCTTACTCGAATTGATAGAAGCGGAAAGAGGGGATTGCTACAAATAGGCCAAAGGAAGTGGAAGACTTTGGCTTGTTTAGAGGAGGAGGAAGGAAGGAAGAAGGGGAGGAAGGACTCTGGTACTCTCTACAAACATAGTAAAGGGCTAGCAGGGTTTGCAAGGCTAAAGAACAATATTGGCATAAGAATTGGAATCCGTCCACTCAGGTGGAAATGCTTCAGTTACAAATTGCAGCACTGAATGAATGTACTAAGTCATTTTCACATAAGAGAAAACAAAATCCACACCACCACCTAGAACCTCGGGTAATTTCTTCTTCAAAAGCCCACAGGATTAGCTCAGTCTCTAGATCCTTTCTCATTTTCTGTAGAAGAAAAAAAAAATCACCAGAAGCAAAACAGCAAATCTCTTTCATGTGTAGTAGGTTTTTATAGCTTTTTCAAAACACTGTAGCAGTTGCAAACTGAGGTGACCTACATATTTATACCAACATTTTTTTACTGTGAGTAACAGTATAGAAAACTACTGGGGATGCAAAAATTAGAAGGGAGTCTGTATAAATTATTGAAGAGTAGATAATAGAACCCAGTCTCGTTCTATTTTCCAGATATTTTCCTCCAACTCATTCTGCTGTTTCCCCACTCCTAATCCCTACCAGCTATCCTATCAAATTAAATCAGGTCCAAATGTCTATGAAAAATATAGGCTGGCTAGAATGCTGAGATATATACGGTTACAGGAGGACTTGATCCAGTTACAAATCAGAGCAGTATGGAGATACATTATGTAATGGAGTTCTAAGTTACAAGTTAAAAGTTATAAATACATCACCAGTATCTTATGAATTAATTTGAATGAGAAGAATGATAGTTATCATTCTATCTTTGCCGCATAGGGCTTTCTTGACCTGTTAATAAGAACATATAACTTGTTCTGTCCAACTACAGTCTGAAATCTACTATTACGTATAGCAACGCAAAACCCACCTTTAATAATAAGCCCTAGGAAAGCACTATTACACTCAGCTCTGAATTGAATCTGTTACCTCCAAGGCACTATCTAAACTCCAAAGCACTATCCATCCTCCAAGGCACTGTCTAAACAAACTCATTTTCTGTAAAATTCCTGCTCTTCTTCTGGAGAAGGAATACATATTCTACATGCTGTCTAGAAATTGCAGGTGCTATAGTTTAACAACAAAAAATGACAAAAATTAACACTGTTTTTAATATAAATTGCTGTGAGGTAACAGAAAGGAATTTCATATAACTAGCTTAGAGGCCAGCGACAGTAAAATATAGCCTGGAGGAAAAACATTTTCTTAAGACTTTGTTCTGATACCTGAAGCAAAAAGCAATAGATTCAATAAAAAGTAGTAGTTAATCCCAAGGCATTTTATAACTGCTACTGAATTCAAATCTGTCACCATTATCTTGGGGCTTTATGCACTGGAATCTTTGTAAACTAACAAAAATGAGATGATAACCTCAAAATGGGAATTGGCCTGTGGCTCTTGACAGAAAATAATGGAGAAGGTCCTAGTTCAAACTATTTAATACGGAGCTCATTCACAAGGCCTTCAGGACAACAGATTTTTTTTTTTCTAGTCCATAAATATCTTCCATGACTACGAATACATGCAAAATGGTATTGTATATGGCAGTCAGTGTTTCAGACACTTGCTCAGTTTAGGTGGTTCTCAAGATACCTCTTGCACAGAAACAGTTCTCCCCATCCTGTCTTTCCTGTTAGTCAGACAGATTAGTCTGAAAGCAATTGGAAAGTTAGTGTTCATGCCCCGTCAGAAGGAGTGATGCATGGAAACAGCTCACTTTGTGGGATACTCAGAAGATTAAGATGCCATGTGAGAGCTTTTTTGTACATGAATGATTTCAGCTGAACTCTTTGCAGGGTACCATGTGCTGCTGCTTCTCTCCTGTTCAGTTCAAGATAGGAATGTTCTCAATGCTCTGGAGTATTTCAATTGGTTAGATTCAGGTCCATTATTAATATCTCATTTCCTGACTGTTGCTAGGAGCCTCATTAATACTCTGCAACTTGACCATTAATATCGCATATTGGTTGTTAAAGACCTGAAAGTTTCTGATCCTTAAAATCATTATTTTCTTTAAAATTCAAGACAGATACCTATATATCTGGAATCTACATTTCCTATAGCTATAGGAAAACTAACAAGACTCAACAAAACACAGTCTATTCATTATTGCTTGTATAGAAGCTTATTCAAAACAAGAGACAATATATTGATTAAATTTCTTGAAGAATGCCTGTAAATTACCATGTTGAAAATCTGTCTGTTAGGCTATGAACAGCGTAAATTATTTCAGGTATAGTTTGCCTTATGCAGCTGCTTATTATATGCTTTATTTTTTTTCATTTAATAAGGGGACAGAATAAAGGATGCTGTTGAATGATTCATTTTGCCATCATGCAGATCCAATCTCTATGTCTTTCCTTATCCATATTCTTAGGGTTCTTGGCCTCCTTGAAACAGTAAACACAACTTTTGAGATATAATCAAATAATTTTGCAAGTATTTTATTTTTTCTGGCATAATGATATTCACAAACATAGCTCCACCAGAAAAAAATGCACAATCACTTAGTTTAAAAGTATTTCTGCTTTGAATTTATTTTTGAATGATGAACGTTTCACAGGTATATTGGGTCATATGTTTTTAATATTTCATATGCTTGTTTGCACAAATTATGTATTTGACACGGTGATAGAAAAGAGAAATGAAATCCATGCCCACCTACAGCTTTATGTGGGGGCATAATGCTGTGCTCTAGACTGAGATGAATCCTAATGTGTATGTTTCCTTGCTATTTGTAATTATTATTTCATATGCTTCTCAGAACCACAGTCCTAAACTCTCAGCTATATCACATTATACTACTACATCCATAAAGTCATTCAGCAAGAACAATAATCTTTGAGACTTTTACTGGGTGTGTTTACTGAGTCATACTTGTCAATCCATATACAACCACTCCCCCCAAGCAACAACAACAACAAAAATCATTTTTCCAAAGGACCATAATTACAGAGAATTTATTGCTTTTGGAAATAGAAGAGAATCTCCTGATCTTCATATTAGAGCATATGGCCATCAAAAACTTCTAGTCATTACTGTCCAACTCTGCAACAAATGATCCACCATAAAGCAAGGCCAAGAATAGACACTCCACCCTGGCTTGAGGTGCATGAGTTAAAGTTGTTCAGGTCCCTACTGGTGCCTGCCTTCAGTGCAGGACAGGGTGCAAGCAGCTGGGAGGGTAGTAGCTCGAATGTCTGCCACAGCCACTGGAGGACTACATGCCCATGATGGCCTGACTCAACCAAGTCTCTCACCTGGATTGCATCATATTGACTCCCACATATAGGAATACCTCAGAATGGTTTTGAACCCCCGGAGAGTTTATAAGCATTCCTTTCAGGCAGACACACAGATGTATATGAAATATTGACTCATTAGGGAAATGAAGAAAGTGGGAAGAAGGATTACTGTCAGAAAGCCTTTCAGACTTATCTTGTGCCACTACTAGACTGTCTAGTTACAACTGCATCGGTGGGTGGGTTGTATGGACATCTTTTGTTTTGTCTTCTTCACAATTTCTGAAGGCAATACTCCTGTCAATAAGCTATTCTACCAAACTATCAGAATAATAGGCTTGGCTATAATGAGATTCGTCTGATCTATTTCAATATCTCTATTAAGATGTCAAGAGTAATTGTGCCCTATCCCCAAACATTTATTAAAATAGAAGTCGATAGTGACAAGTTAGGTAGACAGTTTCTGCACAGATGTCAGAACCTATGTAGGGTGAGGAACCACATAGAAGATTTCTATCCCAAGATCTGCAAGGAATAGACTATGTGACTTTTGGATTAAGTTCATGATTTAATGCGCACTAATTAGGTGAACCACCACTGCCAATTATGAGCCTCTCTGTTTTTGTAAGATCTTCAGAAGCTGAGATAAAATCATTTCCTTTGTACTTGCTCAATGTTTCATATTATATCTTGATTTACACACATTTAAGTATATACTTACATAAGATATCCAAGATAATTTTTTTAAACACAAGAATCAATTTTCTGTATAGAGAAAATATGATTCCTCATAAATACCTAGACAATGATTCAAGAATTTTCATAGATTTCAAGCACTCTATAAAGACTATTATAATGAATGTTTTGGGGGCATACTATAGAATGAGTGCTAACCAAACCTTTCAAACATAATTTCCAAAAGATTTAAATTGAATTTTGCATGCATTTAATCATATATGCAGTAATCCAGTAGAAATCAAGGCTGAACATGACTAAGTCTTTGGTGTATTTGGCCAAAGGGGGAAAAAAAATCCGAGTTTCATAGAAATCTCTAACAAGTTTATCTTTACTTTTCTCTAACTAAAGCAATAATAGCAAGGCTTTCTCTATACGAATAGATGTGCATTCTTTTACACACAGTTGCAAGCATAAGACTATTGCAAGACTGTAGATCATTACACTGCTTATAAAGCTGCAAATACATGGAGTTTCTGAGGAAGCTGTGTGTTTTCAAACAGTTGCTCAGAGATCTCACGGCAGTTGCCAGCAAGATTGGCTCTTACCACTGTCATTCCCTTAACTGTATCTACTGACATTCCACTTTTGCCTTCAAACCAGATGTCATCCATTACAGAGAACATTCTCTCCACAGGTGCATTAGTGCCTCTGCATGCCAAAACAAATTCAGCGAGGAACAGGAGATTTTAGAATGTATGGTATTTTTTTTTAATTATTTAAAATTTTCACCCATCTTTCAGTCAGCTTTCTGCACCCAAAAGCCCCTAACAGAGAGGGGGAGAAACTTCCAGCTTAAGAGAGACTTTTATTTCAGCAAGGGAAAGGTTCCATTATTTAAATATAAAATAAAAATGAATGTACCCTCCCTGTGGTTTTGGGCCTATTTTCTGCATGATATTAAGATGACACAGGATTTTAGTTTAAGGGAAAAAAAAAGACAAAATAAAACAAAGCACAACTCACATTTATTTACTAGGGCACTGGCATTGCAATATTGCTGAGATATGTTTGGTGAAGAGACGAAAATATACTTTTGATGGACAGGCTTGTGTAAATTCATATAACTATGTTAGCCCATATAACTTATGATACTAGACTTGCATAACCACTGTAATGGAGAGGATTCATATCTAATAAATTAGGCTGTATTGCAGGTCTGAAATAAGACCATGCAAGTGCTAAGTGTTTTAATACTGACCTATATCCCTAACAAGCACAACCATAGTCATAACGGTATCAAGGTCAAGGGGACTGAAATTTTCCAGTTAAATGAGATGTGCCCATGTTACATTATACAGCTTATATGTCTGTCACCTTCAGCCCCTACACTAACTCAGACTGAGTTTAGTTGGGGTAGTGCAGAGTAAGCTGGGAGAGCTGCTATACTTAAACAGCAACTCCTTTTCAGACACTCTTAATTCATGCTAAAAATGCTTTTGTATGGGATAGCAAAGGAGCACTTACAGTGCTGTTAAATCATACATTCAGCAATTCTTCCTGAGTAGAGGCCTATATATGCGGTGCTAATTACTGCTGACACTGCATGGAGGCAGTTGCTGATGGCGGTGATATTAGTATAAACACAAGCACAATCTGTAATTAAAAGACCATGACTCTTTCTATACAAACATTTCTTGTTGCCTATCTCATGTGGTGATGCAGATTTCAAAATCTACTCAGCATGCCAGGGAAGAGCTGGAAGAGCAGCTCAGGTGAAAGCAGGCAGGATTTAGAGGTTCTTAACTCTCAATTTGGAACAGAATTGAGGTTGGGAAGAAATTTTCTAAAAGCAAAAGGAATGTAGCAAGTAATGTACTGCTCCTCTTGCAAAAAAATCCAGATAAAAACTCACATTCTACTTTTACTATTCTTACCTGTATCAGACTGCAAAAACTGACAGCACCTCTCCATTTCTAAGAAGTTAGAAAATATGACTAACATCCTAGAGATGTGAGACTTTTTTGTTGTTGTTCTTCCAAAGAAAATCGATTATTCTTTGTGTGTGTGCACATATATATATATATTATTTTTTGTGAACCTTTAGGTTTCAGTGAAGGTATTTTTCTGTAGCCAGGAGAACCCAAAACCACTCACCTCCTCTAGTGAAACCTGAGCTTTTCAGAAAACCTTAAGGTCTGCGTCCTACACGAAAAAAAATCTTGGGAATCGGAAACACTCTAGTGGGTGAAGACTACATGTGTGGCCAAATAAATTAGGAGGTGCCTCATCTGCTAGAAAAAGGAGAGACAACACATACTTCACCTACTAATTTCACATATCTCCTAAGCCATTAAATAGCATATATTTATATCATCGACTCTGGTCTGCATTACTGGTGTCCTCTTAGTGTCAAAGAATGGCCACCTTTTGTTCCTTCTTACAGGAGGCAGGGATGATTTTCATGGCTTTGCTACAGAGAAAAATGATAATATTTTTGTATTACGAAAGAACACAAATTAATCTCTTGAAAAGATAGTTTGTTACATGCCACTCAGACACACAACTTCTATCCCTTGACTATGAAAAATCATGTATAAAGTTGCAGGAATG
>NW_010583042.1:295750-332725 GCF_000705375.1 Tinamus guttatus | reverse complement strand
GAATGCACTTGGTTCTCAGGGGGAAAAAAAGGTGACACTGGGAGTCTTCCTTGCTTTCAGTTTGTTCGGTTAGAGCGTTGTTATTATAATTATTAAAGCCAGGGGATGTGGACATCTGTCTGCTCACTTCCCTCCCATGTGCAGCAATGTGTGTGGTCCTCTAAATGAAACTTTTAGCTATGCAATCCTGTAGCCCTGTACCAATTCTGAGCTGGCTGAACTCATGCCAATTAGAAAGTATTCTGCTCTGTATCCCCATTTCACCCACCCATACACACTGTAAGAAAACAAATAACGCTTTCAAATAACGTTTTTGTGTTCCTTCCTTAACCTTCCCTCTAATTTCTAAATTTATTATTTTAAAATGAAAATGTACGCTAAATTAACAGGTCTATTTTTAAAATGCAAGCCTGCTCTACAGCAGCATGCTCCACTGGATGATAATCACTGTATGAACAGCTGCTCTGTGAGGTCAGGGAGTCACTGAAGGAGAAAAAGTAGCCACCGATGGGTGATCTCAATATGTCATCGATCTAACGCACAAAGTTTGCATTACTAAGAAGAATGCATTAATAAAGACTAATGGGAACTAATGTTTACATGCAGAAGTTATTACACAATTAAGGATAGTCTACTATACTCATTAGTAAGTGTCCTTTGATTGCACAGGTGTTTATGAAATACTTGTTGGGAGGTTTTCAGCTGAGGCACAACAAGCACAAATATACTTCGTAACACTGAATTAAGAGATTTACTTTGTTTACTGATATAGTTAACTTTTCAGACTAAGGCAGCCTTTTTGAGATACAAGATTACATACTATACACAGCAACTGTAAACACACATATTTTACAACATAAATCTTGCAACACCACTACCATCATGCAAATCCATCACAACAGCACTGTCCAATCTTTATTTAATGCCTTTTTGGGGTCATAACACACAGCTTGAAGCAGTTTCTAATGAGGGACAGAAGCACGCACACGGCTGACTTCCAATTCCTCCCAAGACAACCAAGCTATGCTACTTCACACGCTCTGCCTCTTTTTTTTTTTTTTTTTTTCATGGCCAGATATGTAACGATGTCATCCACCACACTGTACGAGTAGTATATGTTAGTTAAATGGATTTTTTTCTTTTTCAATTATCTAGCAACATTTTGTCAATTATCTAGCAGCTTGCATTGGTCAAACTTATCATACACTTCACAGATCTGTCAGATTCCTATAATGATGGAACATATGTTAAGAAGACCCCAAATCCCTATCAAAAAAAAAAAAATCAAACATGAGAACATGAGGCCTGGACCAAAAGATATTTAATGCATGTACAATGAAAGGAATCTAGTGATTTTTTGAATTCACTGGTCACAATGTCACTCTCTCTTTCAAGTGGTTGCAAGTAGTTCCTTCACTTTTAAAGCTAAAAAGCCATCTTCTCTCCTATTAGCTTTTGTTTTAACACTGTACTTTTATTTCCACAGCAGAAGAAATCTCTTTCCATGAGCTGATTGTCAAGTGAATTTTTTTTTTTAACTACCTATCTCTCAGCTCTACCCAAAACCTTGATATCACTCTCAACAACCATCTGTGAATCTGCGGACTCTTCAGATTTGGACAGAGTATACTATTCAACACATTTTTGAAGTTATTCAAAACAGATTTTATACAATGTTCTAGTCAGCCCATATAGAAATAACTCTAAAGCACTAACATGCTAAATAAATATACTACTAAATTAATATAAGCAGCCTTAGGAAAGTTTTGGAGATATTTTAAACAGATAATGTTATAAAACATAAAGAAAACCCTTAAGCTAATGAAAAAAGTTAATTTTGTTATTTTTAGAATAAGTAAATGACAGTTATACTCAAAAATATAAAGAAAGCCAAAAAGAAAGAATTCACAAATACATAATTTTATACTAATGACCAACTCTTGACTTTGTTGGTGCAAACGAATGTAAAAGTGAACTTGATTAAAACCCAGAACCTCTAATTATTTACAGCAATCCCATCTCACCCATGCAACCTCTGCTCCATGAAGACAAATGAAACCTAGCCTAGACAAACGTGCTCTATGCCCTATCTGATCTGTGTCTCTTCTGATAGTGCCAACAAATTGTCATGAATTCTCTGACAAGTGACTACTAAGAACTTAAAGACTGCCAGACACAGCAGGTTAAAATAATTTAGCAAAGCAGGCAGTATTTCATCAAGGTGCACTCAAACGAGTAGGAAATGATTTAAAAATACCACTTGGCCAATGCAATTATGCATATGAGCTCAGATTTTCAGATTTAGAACATGGCTGAGGACAGCCAATAGAAAGAATGATAAGCAGTGGCTGGATTCAATGAGCTTGAAGATCTTTTCCAACCATTATGATGCTGTGATTCTATGTACCATGCAGACCTCTGCAGCCAACCTTGCTCACGCAGAGCAGAGGGCCAGCAGAAGTGAGTCAGACTGCCTTCCCAAGAATAATAGCTCTGAGACAATCCTCTGGCAACACAATGAAATACTTTAATAGGAGTCATCACCCACTGCAACAATCACCAGATCACCCATAATTTCAACGCTGTAAATATTACTTTTTTTTTTTTTGAACGGTTATCACAGACAGCAATATCGGAAATCTGATGCTCGATGTTATCATCTCCTTCAATAAGGGCAAATTGACTACATAAAAAGATCACTTTTATCAAGCCTCTATTACTTATATTAAAAGAATTCTTTTCACACATTCTAAGCAGAAAATTTGTACAAATGAAAAAAAAAAAAAAAAAAAAAAAAAAAAAAAAAAAAAAAAAAAAAAAAAAAAAAAAAAAAAGGACAGAGTTCTATGCATGAGACCAAAGAGTTATACGTGGTCTTGTACAGTAGTATATATATCCAAATAAAGCTTCTGCATGCATCCAATTTTACAAATTTAGGAATACAAAACAAATTGAGCCTAACTGTCTCAAAGTGATTTTTGTCACTGAATTTGTATTCCTCACTACAGTAAAGAGACTACAGAAAGAAAATATTAAAAAAAAAAGTCTTGTAACTTCATGGGTTGACAACTAAAGCAAAATTAGTGGCCCAATCCTATGCATTTTGATAACTGAGCTGCAATTTTATAGCCAAAATGCATTGTATATACAAGACTAACCATACATTTTTTCACAGGTAAAAGAGAGAGTTTCAAAAATTGCTTCAGAGCTAGGTTAATCAATGCCATCACCCCAAAATTAATTATACAGCAATTATTTTTTGATGTTTTACATGTCTTCTGATTACGTCTTAGTCAGTAATTCACAAAGTGTCTACAATCTTAATATGATTTCCGATGTTAGAACAAAAATTGTTGATTGTTCCTTAGTAACAGAAGATTTTTTTATGCTCTAAAGACTTAATCATTCATTTTATCAGTTTTTAGATAATGCTTCTAAGTATCTCCATGATACTGGTAATGAATACTTTAAATTGAATATAATATATTTATTTAAAAAATTGAATTATGAAGAGTTTTTCACAGAGCCCAACACAGAACGGTCACCTGTCAGAAACTTCTTGACTATCCCTAGGTGGTCATCTGAACACAAAGCCCTTTGCACTCCAGGGAGCCTATTATCATTATTTTTGCTGATTGAAAACCTTAATGCAATGCAGAAGTCTTTACATTTTTGGAAAATCTCTGGGAATAACACAAAAATAAAATCAAAATCAGGACACACAGAAAGTGGGAAGTCAATAAGAAGAAACAAAAAAAATTGTTTCTAAAAAAGAATTGTAATCTTAAATATATTTAGAGTCTTATGAGATAGAGGCAAGGCATTCTAGAAGATGCTTTAGGTTTGGGAAAGCACCTGATCTCTTTTGCCTCTAATTATATATAAAAACAACCACAATTCCACTGTGATCATCAATGGGATAACCCATTCTGTGGGGGCAAAATGAACATATCAGGATTCCATCTGAAGTAACCAAAATGGGTAGTTATAAACTGTAGAGAGAAAAAATGAAGCATCAGGAAATGTTGAACAGAAAATGAAAAGAGAAAGACCATTCCAGTGGAGTATTTGCCAGTCATAGTGACTCTTGCATTGAGGTTTTAAGCGACACTGCTGTTTTCATACATCGATGGGACTATCAAGGCTCTTCTCAGAAGGCAGGTCTGCAGCAGACATCTCTTTCTAAGAGAACTGTAGGAGCCTCTAAGTCCAAAGTGAACGAGTGAATGAATAAGAAACATGAAAAGAAAATGAACATAATACTGACTACTGAATTAGAGTAACATACAGAATGATGATGAACTTCTCCTTAACCTTGCACTTGAGAATCAAACTCTCAGATTTAAGCAAATGAACTCTAGATCACAAAACTTCAGATTCTTTCGACTGCAAAATTTAGAAAAGTCCCTGAGAAAGCTGATCTAATCAGAGGGTTGGGCCAGATGAGAGACTTTGGAGATCCCTTTCAACCTAAATGATGATGATGATTCTTCAAGCAGGAAATGTCCATGTGATCTGCATTTATTTATACGTATCTAGTACCTGAGACCTACCGATGTTACCATGGTTCAAACATAATAATCACTAACTGTCAGTTTGTTCATACAGTTCATATAAAGTAATGCAAAGAATGGTTTGGTCAGTCTTGGGTTATTCATTGGGTTCTAGTAAGGCTATTTTTCATATTGGTTTCATTTCTTTTCAGTAGCATATTAGACCCACAAAAAAACGATCAACAGAATCTTATTAATCATACATGGAAAACTTCTGTAATTTATTAAACATCCACGTCTGTTCTAGTCCATATTTTAAAAAAAAGGTACTGGTTAGAAGCTGAAAGCACTGAAAACCATAAGCAAGCCTTTCTGATGAGATGGGAAGAACTTATTTGGCTAGTAACCAGAGTCTTCTCTGGTAACTATTAGAAAATAACAGCTGTGCACATAGTAGGTGTCTAAGAGTTTCAGTGAAGATGGACAAACACACACAAAAATAAATTGGCTTGATACCGTAATTTTACCATCTCTGCAGTGCTAAGAACTATTAAAAGTTATTTTAAATGTACGGACATGTCTGAATGCTTATAAGGAAGGTGACAGAACAACTCCTGAGCCTTGCACAAAGGGCCTGTAAAATTGTTCACTTTACATCTTGAAGCTCTCTGCAGCAAGGAATGTATCTCCGGTGGGGACACAAAGCCAACACAGTAGCTTTCAGATGTGCTTCTCTATACCAGGGAAAGAAGCACAGCTAGAAAATTTCTCCCCTGCAGGAGCCAACCACTGAGGCTATACACAGGTATATGATTTAGTACTATCAGAAATCACAACATATACAATAAATGGAAAAATTCGCACCTACCTGGATTTTGCAAGTAAGCACATGTCTCTGCTTCACTGCTATTTTTCAAGGACTTCAGATGATGATAATAAACCCTCCCACTGTCACATATGAAAGACAAGTCATGTGTTTGCAATACTGTTGCTTGGAAATCGTAGGTCCAGAAATAGTTGGCGCTAAAGTTTAAATAACATTATAGAATTCTTTCAACCTTCCTACTCTCGCTGTGTAAATGTGAAAGTATTGCAAATCTTGTTGACAGTTACTGCCATATCTATTGGCACACAGTCGGCAGCAGTTTGAAAAGTGTTGTGCAGCATAGTTAGTGCCCATTGCCTGTCTCCCTATATTTTCATACAATTTATTTTCAGCCCAGCAGGCAGCACCTGCCATTAATTTATTGAGCAGTTCAAACTTTCCAATACACCTGACTTCACAATGTGTTCTTATAAACAACCTGGTGGTTGGCAATGCTTAACTGTATTAGGAGGGAGACTATAATTTAAAGGCAACAAGTAAAAATGGAGTAGATCACTTAGAAGACCTGCAGAAGGCTATAGTATATGAACTGACAAAAATAAAAATCTGCTCTCCTTTACTTTGGCTTATCATCAATACAAGCACACTAAATCATCAGACTGGCACTTGGTCTCTGTAAAAGCATGACTGAAGGAACACTAGTAGCAAACACTGCTCTTTTGGTAGGTGTGCTTTGGGCACATGCTTTTGCTATACAGTATTCTCTAGCAGATCATAAATGTTCATATGAAGAAAACAAATGGAAAAAGGTAAAAAGCACCCTTAAATTGATCATTAGATATGAAAAAAACTCCCTGTGCAAAGCAATTTTTCACTAGAAAAATATTTACATGATTCCTATATATATTTATAATTATACATACCTAAATGCTTTGGTTCTCTGCATGACACTCTGCAGAGTGAGGAAAAAGATCAGAAAAAAATATATATAAAATGGATTGAAAATGACATTTTTGGACTAATATATACTCTTTCTCATCCACAAACACTAATTTCTCCTGTACATCCCACTTCTGTCTCAAGTGAGTAATGCCAGAGTATGTACATCCAACTTACTGGTCTTACTGGTGGTCCTAGTCAAAGTTCTACCTAGACACACACTTTGAGAATATTTTACTTATCTTTTTATTAGAAGGATGAATGCGTATATTACCTCCAGTTCCCTCTCCTGTTGTTACTCAAAATTAAATTGCTGTCAATACAACACCTTTCACAAACACTCAAGGAACTTGACATTTTATATTAACAAGTAATAGGAGACTAGATGGATCAGAGGATATCATTGCGTGTTAAAGCAGCCAAAAATGATCAGCTAGGTTATTCTATTTCTATTTCTGAATCTTTCATCTTAAGATTCAGGCACCTGGGGCAGGGTTAAGTGAGCAAACAATGTGAGAAATATGCTATCAGACATTCCAAGGGAATACTTGTCTGTCATTAAACAAATTGAATATTTTAGAATGGTTACTGTAGCTTTTGCAGTATACAAAAGCATATGTTTGGCATCAGAAAATATTACTATAAATCATAGAATCATAGAATCATAGAATGCTTAGGGTTGGAAGGGACCTCTAGAGATCATCTAGTCCAACCCCCCTGCATACGCAGGGTCACCTAGAGCACGTGGCACAGGACTGCGTCCAAGCGGGTTTTGAAGATCTCCAGAGAAGAAAACATATAAGCACATATCTGAACACATTTAGCTTTCCTTTTTAAAGGGATGGCAAACATCCACAACATTCACATTGGAACAAAGTCTGAAAGGGTTAAAACAGTCTCTGTCTTAAATGCATCCGACCTTTCTACTTTATTTTTATCATTTTCCATGTGCTTGAAATGTTTTCAACAGACCAATTCCTTAACTCACATAGGAATCTAAATTACAATAATCATATGCATTCCTTTCCCCAAGAAAGGAAACACCTGTTGTAGTTAGCTAATTGATGACTTTTTGTAAGCATTTAGAAGAAAAACTTCATAAGTAAAAAAACAAATGAATTATAAAAACAATATGAAACTCAAAGAGTAGTTGCAGACAGCAACAGATGTTTCCACTTTGTCAAATTAAAAAAAAAAAACCTCCTTACCAAAGTACCATAACAGAATATGGTTATTTTATAACTAAGATGAGTGCTTGTTTCTTTTCTCACACTGGTCTAACATTTCTGCAATAATCGTTACTCATAAAAATTAAGCTCTATAAAAATAAGAGAATTTGTTCTTTGCAGAAAAGAGGTGTGTGTGTGTATGTGTGTACATATGTACATATGCATATGATGAAGAATTGTTTTTTTGTTTATATGCTGAACTAGACAAAAATTGCACATTTATGTGAACACAAAATTTAAAATTCCAATTAAACAGGTCTGACGTAGCTCTCTCTACATATACATATATAGTTTTTTTGTTTCATTTTTTCACCTGGAACATATAAAATTTCTCCTCACATTTAGATAGAGAAAAAAAGTGAAATTCTGTCATTTAATACTTTATATATATACTTTATATGAATCTGATAATTTCAGTAGAATTACTGCAGAGGGAGTTATGACCTGTGTAAAGTACATCCTATGTTTCTGTGCAAAGGCAACATTTGATGCCTGGCATGGTAAATTTTAATTAACAACTACTTGCCTGCAGTTTTAGCAAACTCTGAATTGTAGACTCACCACAGCATAATACTGTCACCCTACCGGAAAGACTGCCAACATACAGTAGCAGAGCTACTGTCAGAGGAAAGACCAACATGGATGGATAACACCAAGAAACTTAGGAAAGAGAAGCTTGGGAAAGAAAAGCCTCTCCTCTCACGTGCAAAAAGCTAATTATTACAGATCTTCGCATTTTATAAGGTGCACTTTCAATCAAAAGTCAAGTCTTTCACAGATAAACACCAGCAAAACTGTTGTGTTTAATACTATAAGTGAGGTCAGGAGTGGTATTGAGGACCACTGTGTAAGTTTTGTATGTTTTCCTACCATGAAAATGGTATTTGTTACTCATTACAATGAGTAAAAGAAAAAAAACAATCAACATCTTTTGAATTTTTTAACATAAGAAATATGAATATCACATCTTAACTAATTATTTGGTTCTCAGAAAGGAAAGTATTGGGTTAATGAGGCCCAGATGCCATGAAAGGCTCCCTGCTAAGCAGCATTTTAGGCACTGGGGCTACTGTGGCTCACAAGTCTTCTGCAAACTGGTGGTATGTGGTGGTGGAGAGGGATAGACTGGGCCACCGCACCTCAAAGTAAGCCACAGACCCTGCACAGAGAGCACCTCCCTTGTTCCACATGAGACTAAATTTACTTTGACCAGTGCACCATGTACCGTAGAGGGGCCTGGGCAGCTCTACAGAACTGGCTGAAGAGCAGGAGCTCGGCCACATCAGCAAGGTGCTACCTTTGCTACTTAGCAGGTTAGTTGAGTCCCAGCAGAAAAATGCCTTGCCAAATAGGACTTGGCTGGTTACCTACGTGCTGCACTATGGGTGCATACTAGAAAAACAAGCAACTTCCTGCTGTCGGCTAGTACTGACTGACTGTGCTATCCCTCCCGTCCTCACCTAGTTCTCTGAACAAACCAATTTACTTGGGCTTTTTTGATACAATAGCTAGAGTTAATTTCACCTACTGCATTTAAAGTCATGGGAGTTATACATGTAAATCCCTGTACTTAGAGATAAGATAGTCCTTTATGCCATTTTAATCAATCTTTGTCATGGGTATGTTACTTAATAGCTCTGTCTTCCTATAGAAAATGAGCAACTTAAGGGAAATGAAACTTTTCAAAGTACATTTTCCTTCTGGCAGTCTGTGAAATACACCATAATTATCCTCTTTCGATGAATAACGCTTGAAAGAAAATGAACACTCTGTGCACCAAAAGGTATAATATAATGACAATCTCAATTGCCTTGTAAATAAAAGGAAATTGTTTTTCTACTATGATCTATATTGCACAGAAACATACATACATACTTTATAAATATAAATCCAAATCAGACTGTCAATTCATTTTTCAAGCTGCTACTACTTCCTAATAATAATAAAAATCACTATTTCATAGATAACAGGAGCAGTATTTATATTTCTAAAAGATTTAAACTGTATTATGAATTATGAACTCCATCACTCAAGTTGATGGGCTGGTTTGTATGAGTAAGGCTCTTTCTAAACCACCTTTTCAGTTATACAGAGTACAGTAATATAGTATACAGAGAATAAGCAAGAACCTAAAGTTTCACTGCCATGAAAGAAGGAGAGGGGCAAAGGAGTTTTTAATGGCATATTAAAATGCGCCTGTCCACATTCTTTTGTGAACAAAAGCACTGTCTTTACAGCTTGATAAAATGAACATAAATTTCCTTTTTAGATCTTACAAACTAACAGGTACAAAGCAAAATTTAAGTAAGGATATAAAACAAAGCAACGTTCACCCCTTTTTCCTTCCAGTGAATGTGGGTATGTAATCAAAGCAAGGACCCACACCGATGAGATCTTCAGTAATATGAGGCTAAAGGCAGAATTTCTGCATGTGAATAGCAACTTAATCTGTCTGCCAGAATCTAAGTACCGAGTAAGGAACATTTTATTTATACATATAAGTCTTTGAGCCATGTTTATTGATCCATCACTTTACTAGGTTGAGTAGCTCAGCACCTTTGTCACCTCTCCATGGTGTCTAAACATACAGCCCACTGCTAAAAATAAAAGAAGAGGAAGTTTGCTAGTATGATAGAACTGAAGGATGTTTAATTCTTCCTAAATTTAAGCTGCTGCCTCCACAGCGATAAGATACTGCTGATTTGTGGTAGCACATCACAGTATGGGGATTGCTGCTCCACAGCTCCTGGACGGACCACCAAGAGCTGGGAGTTGCTGCTTCAGCAGAAACAGCTGATGGCTTCATCTTGCCTTTTGCAAAGAGCAGGTCCAGGATTCATAAGAACAGATGCTTTCCACAGGGGGTAATTTGGCAAGTTTTCCTTGCCCCTGCGGTGTCTGCAACCTTGCCAAAGCCAGAAACCACCACCCTGCACACTTGTGAGCTACAGTGTGCAGCTGCTCCCAGACAGGCAGCAGCTCCCAGCGCCTGCTGTGCTCCTGCTAGAGATGTGGAACAACCTGTCCAGCACGGTGGCCTGTTACTGCTGATCACCTGATGACTTGCGACTTGACGATGAAATGCACAACAACCAAGGTCTGCAAAACAAGTGCATACAAGGGAATTCAATATTCAGCCTGGCATTCAGAATTTTAGAGGCGACAATACAGCTCAAATTTGGATGATATAGTCCAAACTAAAGAAGGAGCAGTATATCATACCAACTGAGTGCTACCCTATTTAAAGCACTACCAATACCATCATCTCCCAAACAGGCATTCCTCTGCTTGAGCCCCTCCAGGGGTGTAAGTCATAGTCCAAGCAGGATCTGCACACACTGACAAGACAGATATTTTGCTGGGGTCCTTTCTGTGCAGCAGATTAGTGACTACCGGTTTCTTGAGGGATGCAGGACGCATAAGCACAGGCCCAGAATAGAGAGCACAATTTAGCTCAACAAGGCCAAGGACTGTTTATACATTTTATGAACTACTGTCATGTGCAGCACATACAGAAATTCATCTAACTGTCTAGTGAGCTGGAAGCAAGATGTCTAACCTAGCCAGGCAGTTAAGATCCCCTTATGGTAAACGGAGAGGCACCTCCAGGGAGCAATTTATCCTGCCTGTCTTAGACCCTTACACAGGATAAACACTCCTCTTGAGGTGACACTCTCTCTATCTATTGACTATAGACTTGACTTTTAGAGACTGAAGTCAGCTGAGATTAATGGCTCCCTAACTTTGACAGGGCTCACAAGGATTTGATTTACCATATACAACATGTGCTCATGTATTTTAACAAGAAAACCCAGACAGAAATATGTGATGTCTAGCTTAGAGCTTAAGTTTACATTTTTAGCTGTTCAACATAGTTCTGGGTGTACGCGTGGACAGAGGAGAAACCTGGTGTGAATACATATAGAAATTAATTTCAAACATTTTAAGAAGCATCTATATATGAAGGGTTAACTTATTCATTCAGGGGATTTTCTATACCTTTCTGATTTCAATCAAGGACAGAAAATAAAACATGCAAAGTTTTTCCAGACAAAGAAATCAGGTATATAACACAAGCGTGTGTAAAGGTCCTCCTTCCTTTTTACCTTTTCTAGAAAATCAGACACACTATCTTCCATTACCCCTTTGAATTTAACTTATTTTACTGTTTATTATATATTTTTTTACTTCTTGCCTTTTCAGATTTGTGTGTTAGTTAACATACTCCATACTGATCTTTTTGGATTTCTTTCATTAGGAAAGGTACATCAGTGTTAGATTTTTCATTTTTCACTCTTCTTGCAACTAAAGACAAAAGACTTTTCCCCTTAAATATAGGAAGGCTCAAGCTGAAAGCATTTTCTTTGCTTATCTAATGCTTTAATAGACAGAATTCAACTGTAAAAGCTGTCTTCCTCTATATTTTTTCTTAAAAAAAAGAAGAGATTTTCTATTACCGTGTATGCTGCATCCTCTTTTCTTGGCTTCATTGTTCTTTTTCAGCTATTTTCCACAGAAATATCAGAAACAGAACCCTGCAAAGCCACCACATATACGCTGTTTGTATCTTTGTTTTGCATACAGACATGTACCTCAGCTTTTGGAGAGGCTCTTCCTGCAGAAAGACTGTGTTTTGCAAGATGTCTCAAATACTAGAGGGTGTTTATGCCAGCCTGTACTCTACTTTAATGATTCTGAGCCTACCTTAGGACAGTGTGTAACTATTATCTCTTTTTTATATTTCACTGATACTCACTGGTTTTCATTGCTTAGATATGCCTTTTGAAATTCTGAATTTCAAACTTATTACCTTAAAAATATTCTTCTTAAAAATATTCTTAAAAATATTATGATTAACATAAGCTAGTTTACTTTTTTCTTTCTCTAAAGGAGCATATGTAATCCACAACACTGATTAGTAAAATTGGTAGAACTGGATTATATCAAGACTGTTTGTTTCCATCAGCTGTATATGTGTACATCCTAAAATAGTTAGGATTGTCAAGGCAGCAAGTAATTAAATGATTTTACTTAGATGCTTCAGCAAACCATGTTGCTTCTGTAGCTGAATGTCTAACACAGATTGGCTATGAAAAAGCTATTTTTAATTATTTTTCTCTATAACATGTTAATGGTTATCTTTTCCTTAGAATGGAATTTCATACCTAATAAATATGGCAATTTTTTCCCCTTTTAGTATGTACAGACATTTTGGGATGCTCTAAGGCCTTCACAGTTTGCATTTTTCCTATTTTTGACTATAGCAAACTGTCCGTATAGAAATTATTCTGCTCTTAAAACTTCTGCATTTCCATTCAGAAATTCATAACGCAGTTATTAACTGAGATTTCCACACAGAGTTATTGAATCATCTTGATAAGCTTGGTTTATGCCTAGATGCTGTGATATGAATGCACATTGTCTTGAATCAGTCCACCCATCTACCGCACTGCTGAATAAGGGCTTGGTGCAGCTTCCCTAACCAGCAAGACTGTCTGGTTTGTTAAGTACTTGGTTATGCATCACTGTGCCTGGCGCTGTACAAAGTAAATAGGAAGAAATATTCTTCCACCAAAATATTTATAGATTAAGGGCTTTTTGCATTAACACTAATGTTCAAAAGCTTTGGCTAGTGTCCATTGAAGTGACCCTATTACCTATACAAAACAAGTTACAGGTCTATGTTTGCATTAAAAGTTTAAGACTATTACTCAGTGAAGACATCCTATTTCTGGACCAGGTTCTGACCACTTCAGCAGTGAAAGCAAATCAAAGTATAGCAACATTTTCCTCAAAGGAATCCCACTCTATTAGAAAAAAAATTAGTGGACAAATTTTAAAAATGATATTTTCTATCAGAAATATTAAATGCAGAAAGTTAAAGTTTGAACATTTTATTTAATATCTCTGGGAAGGTCATTTTAATGTTTAACACCTAACAGAATTGGTATATATTTTATGGAAGACATATTTTCATGTTTCAGCTTATGTTTTGGATGTCATTTCCAAACGACAAGTAGCTCAGCTATTTACATTTATGTATCTCAATTCATGCTTGAGTTTATATGCAGTATGTTCATCTTTTTAAAATATTTATCACATTTATCAATATTTGTGTATATCCAAACAAATATCCTATCCAAATGATGTTTAAGGATAGTTCAGAGTTACAGCTGAGATCCCGTACTTAGGAAAATAAAAATAGTTGTGGATAGATATTCCATAGATACGTACATGCTAGGAGATGAAAAAAGCAATAGAGAAAACACACTGCAAGTGGCATATTCATAAAGAGAAAATGATTCCTAAATCATATCCGTGAACAAACTTCAATATATACATATAATTTTATTTATTATTATGAATCGACTATAAATAAGAGAAATTTTCACAACATATTTTTAATTTAAAAGAAACAAAACCAAAATCTGATTTCTACTCTAAAAGCATCTCAAGAAAGATAGTTTATTCTGTAACAGAAAATTACAATAAAATACAGTTGCAATGTTGTAGTGACAAGCTTTAGTGACAAGAGTAAAACTGAACATAAATATCATTCCAGACCCAAATATAAGGATTAGATTTTCAGCATAAACCTGATTGATAGAGCAATACCTATATGGAAACATGGGTATGTTAGACTACAATCTTCCAGAAAACATAGTGTTTTGTTGAGTTCTTAGAAGCTGTATTTGTATCCCAATATGGAAACAAACAAACAAACAAAAAGTTAACGAACAGGTGTGCAATTAACTTTGTTTCTCAAAAAAAAGAAATCTATCCAACTAAAAGTACACAAGCCTAATGGACCTAAAAAAACAATCATCCTAGACAATATAGGATGCTAGGATATACTTGTCTAAGGCTAGCAAAGGAATTGTATTACCTGAGAACAGACAGGAAGTCAGCTGTTTCCACAGTGGATAGATTTAGATTTATCAAAGCTCTTTGATAAGCCTAGACTTAAAATAGATTGAATTCCATTATTCAGCAATATTCTTGAATACTGAGATGAAAAAGCTTACTCTAACCTGAGTACCTATTTTAGCTGGCAAAATTAGAAGGCTGCTCTTTGCAATATGCAAAAGGAGTGGATCCACAGAAAAAATCATTTGATCCTTAAAACCTGATGTCCATGCTATTTGTGTTTTGGGGTTTTATAGAGGGATAGAAAAGTATGCTGAAGTAGTACAAACTTAACATTTGATAAGACTTCAGTTGACAAAGCATGTCAGTAAGTTACTTGGAGATAAGGATATCATACCGCAGCTTGCCAAAACACAAAGAAAACACTGAGTCTTAGCACCTACTGCAGTCTCCAGGTCATAGAAAATTACTTTTTTCCTAAGCCTATCTCATCTAAACATATTAGCTGGATTAAAACCACAACATGTTGTAATTAACTAAGATATAAGTGACGACTTAAAAATTACTACTCACAGGACAGAAAAAAATAAGTTATCCAAACTAGAAAAAGGATTTAAATAAAACTCAAAATGTTTAAACCCTAATCTTGGTTCAGTCTGTGAATGTTCTAACCACTAAAGCAAAAGATGCTCTTTTCCACAGGATAAAAAGTACAGAGAAGAGAATTTTGGTACTTTGATCCTTTGGTATGAGGAGAACTTCTGCTCCATAATCTGCATAATTTATGATGTTTTATGGTGTGTTACAATACATGCTATTCAGCTGCTACAGACTATAGTAGAGATTATAAAAGATTATGATTTATTGTAGCGTTTCCTCAGAGGTTGTGATTAATAATAAAAATTAAGGAGAAAATCCTTCTTATCACCAGAAAAGCATATGATCCCTGAAAGGAAGGATCACTCCCAGGCAAGCTACAGCATATAGTTCCAAGAATTGCATATAGCATCATAGTATGGTAGCATCAAATGTGTAGACGCTTTCTTCTTACCATTGAGAAGCTTTCCACAATCTGTTTTCCTAGGACAAGGTTTGTTAGAAAAAGAGAAAGATTATGCCGAATTTTTATGCATTTGACATTTATGGCCAGCATTTCTTGACTCCAAAATCTGCAGGCATTTTCAATGGAATATAATAGCAGTAAACAGTGCCACATACTGTGCTTAGTCTGGTTTTACATGTAATGTCCTAAGAAAGGCAGGTTGGGGAGTATTTAGATTGCAATTGTCAGCACGTCTTTTCTCCAGCACTTGCCATCAGGAAGCTAAGCACACACACAAAAAGAAATAGCTAAGAACTGTTCCTCTTTACTCTTGAGAAGAGGCAATATAATTGCAATTAAATAACAGAGCTGACTGTATGAAACCAGATAGCCTGTATAATCCGTAAGCTTACCTTGGCATACAAACTTCAATTCCTTGGCATCTGTGACGGTTGTTCTTTTATCTGACCTCTTCTTTTCTGTCCGGCGATGGCTACGTCTTTTCTTTGTCTCTCCCCAGAGATTTGACCCGCCATGCATGCTTGGGATATTGAGAATGGCAATTCCTTCCAGAGAAATATTGATTAAGTCTAGCTGAATTCCATCACACTGATTAGCAAGGGGAGAAAAAGAGTGAGGGGGAGAGAGAAAGCAGTAAAAGAGAAAGAAAAATCAGAATATTCTACCTACCAGGTATTTTTCTTTAGCAATGCACTGCTCTAAGCACTGTTAATGGTTTATTCAAGGTTTACGCCTAAAATATATGTTTGCATCTGGACAGGAGGTATGAAATATGAATAGATCCTCATTCAGTGGGCAAAACATGATTACTATTCAGGCCTTGATTGCTTGATTAAGTGTGGGACCATTTGGTAGAGCCCGGTTGTTATTTGATGTGTATTCATGGACCCACGTGAAACATATGGGTCCATTTGTGGATTTGCTGCAGGCACTAGCAGACAAACGTATTTATTTCAAAAATTACCACTGTAATAACATCAGTTGTTGCTTCTTCTTTCAGCTAAATTGTCTATCTTATGATTTTATAATGATACTTGCCATTATAGCAGCTGATTCCCCTTCACATGAAAATGCATATAAAAGATTTTACATATGCATTATAGAATTTCTGGTTATATTTAATATATATAGCTTGATGGAAAAGGGTTTTAGCAGGCCTTGAGAGCTTAGAACAGCCCACAGATATTACTGTCAATCCAAAGGCAAAACTTGTAGGAGATACTTGTAGGAGGCTGGACCTTAACTTATTGAGGCCGTTTGCAGTCAAACTGTGACACCTTCTCAGCCAGCAGCACAGCCTCCGCTGAGGAAAAGACTTTGGTTACTACATTTGGGAATACACTTGAATATGCATGTGGAAGGCAAGTGTTCAGACCTAATCCAAAAGTCCCAGTATTCACTTTCTTATTAAAGATACATGAGCTTCATGCCTCACAACATAGCTAAAACACAGAGATACTCTGGCAAGTCACACACCTTACTGTGTATAAGCTGCATATTTTAATGCAACTTACTCCTTGAGTGTACAACTTGAGCATTGGTAGGGGTTTTTCAGGCCAGTAGAGGCTCTAGTCATGCATTTAAAATTGATTAAAAGAGCCTTACTTTGTAATTCCAATATACAATAATCAGGAAGAAAACTGGAAAAATAATTAACCATGCTTCAGTAATAGTCCACTGACATCTTACAGCTTGCTGCTCTGCGGGTCACTGGCACATTTTCTCTCTGTTTATCTAAGACTTTATTACATAGCTCATAAATAGCTACACATATTTATTCATTTACTCTGAAACTTATTTAGACCACAATCATAATTATTTTATAATGTACATTCTGCATCGTTCTAATTCTTCTGCAAAACTGCAAAATCGTAAAGAAAACAATTTCAATATTAAGGTTTCCATTTCACACTGATCTTCCAGAATTATATTTTAAACCTGTGGATTTTATTCATATAGTAAACTTTTACAATGAAAGGACATAACTGGAACTGAGCTGGCAGTTGTGGCAACAAATGTAATTGGAAGTGTAACTTTTTAATCAAAGGGTTTTTTTTCATAAAAACTGCATGGTTCTTCAGTATTATTTTGGAAGTGAACTCATGCTTTTTTCCTATATTTTATACGTATTAAATATTGAGATGATTTATTTTACTAAAAATTCTGCTCATGTGTATGCTCACTTACTGCTATACATTCTAGATAAACAGATATTAATTTCATAATTAAAAGTAATCTTGTGTAAATACCCTGCAGGCCTCAATGAATCAAACACATACTGTGTGTCAGGCCTCCCACTGTCTTCAAGTGGAATGTACTGGCTGGATAATTAGATAGTACATATTTTTTAACCTTATTTGCATGCATATTATATCTTTTGCACACTGACAAGCAGCAGTAACAACAAAAGTCAGATTACCACAGGGAATTCCCACAAAGAAGTCTTCATTCCTTATAATTTGCAGCCTAAATTAAAATAATTTGATCTTTGACAAGGATGAAATGTCAAGCAGAAGGGGGTCCTCTACAAGCCACGGCCTGTGGCTTATGAAATCTGCCTAATTTATGTCAGTCACTTCTTAATACATATTTAAGTATTACAAGAGAAAGATGATAAATATGCAATCTGACACCTTTGGTATTTCCCTGCTGTTAATTTATAAAGGTCTGGCGTCCCCCAAACCGATTGGAAATATTTAAATAAAAGAAGGCCTGTGAAATAGGATGGCACAGGGTCTGGCTTCCATTTTCACTCAATATTGAACACAGCAGGTAGTACACTGAGACAATTATTTGCCTCGGCCTCAGAGTCCCACAGTGACAAGGAACTTCCCGAATTAGTAAAGGAGTATTTCTTTTGTTCATACACAGATGAGAAGTTTGCACGATGGGTACCTTGCACTGTCCTAACACATTCATATGCTACAGCAACACAGTGCAGATGCGCTCTGCTCTTTTATTTTATTTCTAGGAATACAAAGATGCTGCCAAACATAAAAGGACATTTTTAAAATGCAGAAACCGCATTTTAAGAATAAACCACAGTGCTTTCCCCTTTCTTTTTTTTTTTGGGGGGGAGGGGTTGACTGGCTTCAGTCCACTTTTTGACATTATTTTTTACATTTCCTTCATTATATTAAAAATATTTAGAACTTTTCTAGATTGAGAACATAGCCATGCTTGTAAACAGTTGAAAGGCTTTGCTGTCTCAGCAAGTTCAACAGTATGCAAAAGCACATAATCTCTTTTCCCCACCCATTACTACCAGGCAATATCCTATGCTTCCTCTGGTCATGTGGTGCTTTTACAGGTCTGCAGCTATGTCCCATACCATCGCCACTTGCCTTGTCTAGTTAAGTCTGCTTCACACACCTCCCTTCTCTTTTTAAAGGGGAAATAAAGCGTAAATTGGTAATCTGTAAAGTCTTAAACCTCATTTACTGACACAATATGTTAAAAAGCTCTATTTTTTTCCTTTAAAATTTATGAATCCACATCACCATTTTAGATCCTAAATTAGGAAAACATCCCTTATTTTGTTTAATATTTAAGCCTACGCCACTTTTAACCCTTGCCAAATAGGCAACTTTTCCTGTATCTTAAATACAGAATTTAGTAGATGTATTTAGTGTTCTGCATCTCAAATACAAGAAGAAAAGGACTTAAGACACATGGATGTATATAAGGAAAACCAAGCTTAGTCAGTCTAGAAATCGAGTATGTGGCTGAACAAATAACTGCCTGCAGAAATCTTCATTGTCTTCTCCCAGCTCGGAGATACAGATCCTTAATCTCAACGTGCTTTGTTCATTCAAAAATAGGGTGCAGAGCATATGCATTCTGTGTGTATTTCATTAAGAGTGAAATGTGGTGCAATTCTTCAAGCTCTCATTTACAGCAACACTCCAAACCCCTGAGCAAAGGGCAGCAGGTTTAAAAACCTAATGAGAACATCATTATATTCAAGTATTTATAATATAAAAATGAGAAATGTTAAATAAATACAAGCATATTGGTAATGTAATTTACTCATAATAATGTCTGTAAATGACTTCTTCCTAACATTCTTCTGTAAAAATTTTGGAAAATGTTTCCCATCTGATTTGCTTGCCCTCCTAATTGTAGGACTAATGATAATGGCGAGCACAAATGAAAAGAATTTTAATAAATACATCTTAAATATTGTCCATGCAATAATGTTATTGGTCTTAATTGTTAAGAATAAAACTGGAATCAGCAACATCATGAACTTGTAAGCATACTCATTTACTATGGACATGAAAAACATTTCATCACCCACTCAGTGGCTACAGACAGACGGCTAAAGAAGAACTAAGTGTTGAGCTATGCAGAATTTTAACGTGGTAAAATTCTGGAGACAGTTTGCTCTTGGATTTATACTTAATCATATACTTAACCTGTAGGACATTCAAATCAAATCCAATCAATACAGGTAACCACTCCTTCCAATAACTAATCAAGCATTTCTCAGGCTGTATTTTTGGATGCAAGTGTGTGAAGTGCTCTCTTGGAAAGCAAAATCAGACTTTGTTTTGTTTTTAAATGAATACATCTAAGTACTTTTCCATTTTAAGAAGAAATATAACTACAGATATGAAAGTCTCTTTTATCATAGGTCTTAAGATTTTAATCTCAGTACCCTTCTACTCTTTTCTACTACCATGGTCCTTTCAGATCATTTAAGTGCAAGCCCTTCATCAGGCTTTGAGCAGACTAATAGCTCTTATCAGACCTTTCAGACTGTCTCATAATACTATACAAACACCCTCTTGACATGTGCAATTTCTCATTACTGTTAGAAGAGAAAAGCACCATAATATTGTTGAGAAACAGCTTCATTATTTAACTTAAATTCTCAAGTTTGTAGCCTCACTCATTTTTCATTTACTTGTAAGTATCAGTGCTCCCCTCAAACAGTTTGCCTAGTGTAGCCACTTATTCTATCAGTCATCAAAGTAGCAGTATCACATTATTTTAAATTCCCTTTTTGTCTGTAACCGTCCTGTGTCTTTTCAGTTAATGTTCAGTGTATAATGGAAAGATGACCCCTTGTGCAGAGAGAAAAGATAGTTAATGAAGGGGAATGATTCCAAAAAATATATATATTCTTTAACATGTATTCAGGAAAGTAAGTACAATTTTAGGGAATTGAGTTTTAAAGGTTATAAAAACTTGGGACCTAGAAATAATAAGATATTTCTTTTATTTTAATCCTGCAGCAGCTTTCACTCCCTGCAACAGTCTTTCATTTTTCCATCTGACCTAGCCACACTCCCTATTGATTTCTAATGTTATGGTTCACCTCTTGACCTTGTCTACAGTATTAAGACTTCACTAATCATCAAACTGAACTTTGATCCAGTGTTCAGGGCTACACTACAAATAGACATGATAAAAATAATATTTTGGAATATAGGGTCGAGAGGATGTGCACTGCTTTGCCTTGTTGGATTCAGGCACTCTGCACTGCTGCTCCTTGCATTTCAGGCAAACTAGTGACATTTCAAGGATAAAGGCAACAATTAATTTCTTACTTCTATTTCTACAGATTCATGCAGCTTCTTACAGGTGGCTGAGAAAGTTTCTGAAGTGCCAAATTCAAAATACCAAAATTTGTTCTTCATTCTGAAACAAGAAAAAGAAAGGAAAATGAAAGATCTTATTCACTATCAATATGTGACAAAAGTGATCATTCTGTCTTCCAATATAAGTAATGGCAAAGGCTTGGGAACATGTGACATCCCATTTGAAATAGATGAGCTCATAATTTTCAAAGCTTAAATGTTGGTGTCAAGTTGTATGATATCCCCTAAAGGGATGACAGGAATGTGTTGAACTGACAGGTTCAAATGTACCCTTGACTTTTCTTTTCCAGTGACTATCAGAATATTTTTTGTCACTTAACTAGTGACATACCTCATAAAAATGTATTGATTTTATCTCATGTCTCACACCTACTAGATGTTTTCTGATTCATGGTTAAAATCTATCTCACAGAGTGTCATTATGTATGAGCAGGGTGCCTTTTTAATTCAGTAAGTAGTTTTTGTTTATGAGGATAGACAAGACATCAAAGAAAATAACTTTTACAGACCTAACATCTTCAGGTATTTTGCAGTAGGAGAGTTTTTCTACCATGCACTTAACATATAGGCACATTTAAAATTGGTGATGGAACTCATAATTTTAAGTTCATTAGTGGATTCTACAGAAAAATAAATCCACATATAAATGATGGTAAATTTCTTAAGTTATCATGACAGTGGCGGAGATTACACTTTTTACCTTCTTAAATACATAGAGGCAGCACTTCTGTTTTACTAGAACTATTACATACTGTTAAATACAATCAGGACAGGAGTAGCACCATTTCATATAATTAAGAGTAGTTTTCTGTAACTATCATGAGTAATTACTATTCTGAAACAGAAAGAGTAGCGAAACTAAAAAAGACCCAGAATTAGAATTCATTATTCACACTTAAGAATCAGATGTGAACACAGCACATCCACTTGTATAAATTATTCTCTGATACAAACAGACAATTGAGCTGTAAGTGGAGAGGAGCAAAATACAGATATATATATCTGTCAAACATGTCAGCAAGAGTTATAAACCCTATTGGTAGGTATTTCAAATTACACATCTAAGTCTACTTAGCAGCTCTTCAAGTCACAGCCATGCACGGTGGCCAGTGCGGTGCCTGCTGTTCCCAGAGACCTGCTGGGAGCCTCAGGGTGTCCAACCCAACAGCCTGTGTGGGGTGGGGAACACGTACATAATAGGAGTGTGATTTCTGAAAAAAATATGGTGCAACCATTTCCAGAGGCTTTTCCAAAGAAATTCTGGACACACTTAGAAACAATTTTTGAGAGCTGATTATGGGGCTCAGCTCCTTTGGGATAAATGGCATACAAACCTACATGCCCATTTGGATCAAGTGCTCTATTTCTGCCATGAATATGAAGAAATACAGAGTCCTTTCATTGCCAAGCAAGTGTGAACGAAATGCTAAATTCCTACTGCGTCCCTTAAAAAGTCTGGATGAAGTTATTTTCCTGCTTCTTTTGACGCAGGAGAATAATTAATTAAACAATGGGAAAAGTTGATTTAGGAATTCAGAAAAATACTTTGCCATTTCTTTTGATCCTGTTATTGAGTAAGATTAATGAGACTTTGTATCTTTTCCTTTGAGAGCCTTTCTCTTGCCATTCAGTTATTTTTACCACAAAAGAAGCACCATTTCTTTTCTTTATTGCAAAACATGCTTTAAATTGACTTCTCAACACTGTATATAATAAATTCTTTACTTGCAGAGAGCTAAACCAGACAGATATATTTTATAATCATTTGGGGTCATTAAGAATATAAAGTGTCAATTAATTTCCTTGTTGGACTGTGCACTCTAGGTTTACTAGAAAATTCAGATCAGTAAGTAAAAAATAGCAGAATTATATGCTAGAATTGTATTTATATGCATTTACCATTTTTTGATTGCAGATGCATTTGAATGTAGATGTCATTACGGTATACCCAGAAGATTCTATTATGCTTCCGAACCTAGACCTGTGAGCTTGTCCTTCTTTCCCAAGCTAGAGACATAAGCTGGACCTCTTGTAAGGATAGAATGACAACCTACTTGATAACCTTTTCAGTACAAATAGATACAAGTAACTTTATTCTTCGTTTTTGAAAGGAACTAAAACTCCCTTCACCAGCCATGAAACAGATTATATGTTTTTGTTCAAATATACAAATATTTTTATAGAACAGCAATTATTTGATTCATAAAAACAAATATAAAAGTAAAACAAAAATACAGAGAAGAAATGAATACAAAGTATACAAATTTTCCACAGGCAGGACTAATCTTATCTCTATGTTAAATATGCTGCTTTGTATAACAGACAAAAACTTCTCTAAATTCATATCTTTCACCTGTGCTACTCTTTCAGATAGGTGAAGCTTATCTACCTTATCAATGACAGCAGCAAATAGCAGAATAGTCCATTTAGAAGATTAAGAAATTTTTCTCATTGCCATTCTTATTTCTTTCACAATGGTGTAAGCAAATTTTAGACTGGTAAACAAATGCATATTTAATGATAATTTTGCAACAGTAAACCTGAAAGAAACTGAATCATGGGCTATTGTCATGTGTATTTTTCCTGCTAGACAAGCTGATAACTTAGAATTGTTCCAACATTTAATAAGAGATAATCAAAATAAAGATGAAGTCTATTCCAGGAAAAAAATAAAAAAACAAACAAGCACAATACAACAGGACTTTTCTATAAAACACTACTTTTGTTTGAATGGGAAAGGATTAGCTTATTTTACAGGAAAGTGTATTGGTATATGCTTCAAAGCACATACCTAAATTCTTAACAAGACTTCTTGACTGAAAGTACAACATCAATAAAAGATGAATCATGATTAAATGGTGACCCAACCCTATCTAATGATGCTATTGGATTACAGTATGGCAAGATACATAGAGACGTAGGAGTGACCAAGAAAAAGTTGTTGTACTTCTAGAGTTCAAAATACTTTTGTTGGTGGTGATGCTTTTGCCAGACCAGCATTGGCTAACTTTCTTATTTGAAGTGATCTTCTTAAAAAGGGATGAAACAAATTGGCAATACAGAATGAAAAGGCTACGACTGCCATTTTGTATAATCTTTCTGTGCTGTGGATAAATACGAGGCTTTCTGTCTACTGAACGCAACTGTTACTCTTGATTAACTAAAGAAAAGTAGAGACAACTGTTTTCACCAAATAATCAGAAAAAGTTCAGCTAGGGTGAATATTTCTTGGAAAAAGTTCAGGCTAATATTTGGTAATCAAGACAAAATGATCAAAATAGTCTGTGATATAGGTTTGCTCTATTATCAGTTAATCAGAAACCCCCCTACTGCTAAAACTATTTTATATAACCTTTCTGATTAAGCAATTACAAGACATATCACTGAAAAAATGTCCTGTATCTAAATATGGAAATGGTAAATACTTAATTCTACACCTGAAGAGCACTGCAGTATGCACAGTCTCTCAGAATATGCATAACAATAGATCAGCAATAGGCTAGTAACAAAAAGGAGCCTTTAGAGGCTTAAGGGAATAACACATTGGGGCACTCAATTACTATTAATTTTATGTGTTTATCATCCTTTCCATTGCATTTTATTTATACTTCTTATTTCTACATTTCTTACTTATACTTCTTATATTATATGTATTTACATCCTAAATTAATTAGATAGTATAAAGCATCAGTGACATGGGATAAAAAATTCTACATCAGGAACTTTATGACCCCTCTTTTTCTCAACATTTTAGTTGAAATACTTTGATCATTTTTGAAAATTACACTAAAGAAAAACATGTGTTTATTTGCTTATATTAGGTTTGTTTGACAGCATATACTTTGAACTGTTTTAGGTTTAGTACTGGGATAGCCTTGCATAAAGAAAATGATTCTGGTCACCTGTATGAAAACACATACAGAATTTCACTTTATCATGATCGTTTTGGGAAAGAGCTCTTGGAAAATTTTGAACATGCTCACAGAGCAGAGAAAAAGAGTAAACTTCTATCTGTAGTTTTATCAAGCTAATGTCTATCATTCTTTAGACTCTATAGAGACTTTGATACAAGACACTACTACAGTTCATAGCTTTTCTCAGCTAATTCCTTGAAGAATCCACCCCCAGGCAGAAACCCCTACCACAGATCTGAACAAGAATTTCCTTTCATGTAGGAACAGTTGTGTCTTGCTACTTTGTTTCCTCCATAAATCATACTGGTCCCCAAAATATAATGCTTAATAAGCAGAAGTACCCTTTTTTTTTTTTTTTTTAGTCAGTGAATGTCAAGAGTTTGTCTCAGCCTGTATCATAAACTCAGAAAAATTTTCAACAAAGAGCTCCCTTTTCAAGAGCACTTCACGAACAACAGCATACAAAATAAAATGGGGTTTAAAAATAAGAAAAAACAGATAACCTTTTTTTTTTTTTCCTCCAACAGGGCAAAAAAAAGGTGAGAAAGAAGAGCCTCACCAAGTGGACACTTCATATCCTATTCACTATAAAAATGGCAGAAATGTGAGGAAATGGAGGTGTGAGACAGAAAGATGTATTTCCACAGCAGAGAGACGTTCAAGGACAGAAAGTGGTTGAGAAGTGTGTGTGAAAAAATGGAGATCATCATCAGGGAAAATAGAGAGCTCAAAGAGAGAGAAGAATGAGAAAAAGATAGGAAGCTAATTTCAAAATATATTGAGCTTCTGTTAAACTGAAAGGAAAATGAGGATAAAATAGAAAATGAATGGAAGAAAAAGAAAGAAAATAAACCTAAAGGGTGCAGAAAAAGCACAAGCATACACTTTTGAAGTCTGAAAACATAGACAGTAAAGACTAGAAACGAAACTGGGAATAAAGAAAAAGTCATACTGGGTAAAAAACCCTGAGCACCTTCTCCAATATGCTGTGGCTCGTACCAGAGACTACAGAGAAAACTGTAAAAATGCATGTAGGATACAGCTGGGAATAATCTAACTCTAGAGGAGGTTGATTTATTTATTTATTTAAATTCAGACTATGGTCATTTATGCTATGAAGGAAAAAGCAATAAAAAGAGAAAGGAAGAAAAAAAAAATGCCAAATTTGGGGGAGAAAATTACCTCTGATAAAAAAAATACCTTATTTATGTTACACTGTGGTTGTCTGCTGCTGACACAGTTGGTGCTCTGCCTTACTAGAGTTTTTACTATTGCAATTTTAAAAAGTCAGCACAGAAAGTTTAGTATTGGTTAACAAATCCGAAGAATAAAAAGATTGGCTCACAGGAACAATTGCAACACAAGCAGCTATAAAAGTCTCCATTCCTGCAACTGGGAATAAAAGTGTCTAGGAGCTCAACTATCTTGTTTTCTTCAGGTCTTGGAAAAGTCTTCCTATCTGTGCTGAAATTGCAGCTTTTGGCTATTGAATCCTGGCCTGTGTGACATAAGAGGAAATGAAATAAAACTTACAGCAGCTTATATGTCAGGGTGACTGTGTTTTGAATGTGGTAATAAAATGTGTTGGTATGGATTTTATCTAATTAAATAAATATCTAAAAATCTGATAAAATAAAATAAATTAAACTTTAGCTGCTAAAAATATTTTAACATTTATTACAATTTTATATAAAGAATACTTTTATCAAGTCTCGTCCTTCTTACAGAGTTTTCAATAGACAACATATTTTCCATCTTTTCTCACTCTTCATAAATCTATTATCTAGGTAATTTTATACTTAGGTAAAAATGATTTAACTGCAGCACATAATATATATTAATAAGAATGTATGACTTTTTCTAATGTTCTTTTCTTTCCACTTCTGTCTTAACAATCATATAATTCCTGTTCTGCTTTATAATGAATCATACGCAAAGGTAAGGAAATAGCCAGTGGAGATGCACATCCATAAGAGATTTATGTCTGACTGGCATGATGTTAATAGGGACGTCTTTGTCAATTTTTTCTTTTCCCATTACCAACTATACTTATGGCATATCTAAGTGCTAATCTCTTATGGTACATAGCATAAGCAGAGATTTCATAGCTAAACCCAGAAAAGTTAAAATCCTGAAAGAACATGTCCAGTTTTACACAATAAATACATTAAAATTTTAATATTATCATACAACAATACCACAAGTAGATGGAAAGTTACAGCCTAAAATCTTATCCTATGAAGAAAAAATTTGAGGCTCTTTCCTCCTAACACTAATTAGTTCTACAACTGCTGCTGCAAATCTGTATTTCTGTGGTGCCAATCTGCACTCAGTTTTCTCTCCTGCTTTATAGCACCATTTTGCACTGTAGCTTTCGCTGGAGGAAGCAGCTGTTCTGCAATCTTTGCTGCCCACCTACTTGGTCAACCCTTTTAGTTTTCTGCCCAGCATTCTCCAAAATGTCTATTGCTACTTAAAGCTTTAACAACCATCCTGCTCCACCTCCCCCTTTCAGTTCTACTCCTACCTTCATCTGGGCTCACATTCACCAGTCCACTCTTGGACATCCTGTCAACTCCAATCATTTTCAGTAAAAAACATGAATATGAAGAGTTGTGAAAAAAAACTCACAGGACTGAGTGACTGGGCAATAAAATCATAGATGAAATGTAATGTGGATAAAGGCAAAGTGATATATGGAGAAAATAAGAGGAAAGTAATGTTAATTTTACATACGTGTTGGGTTTTCAGTGGACTTGAGGGATGGGGTCTTGAGCTTACAATACATAGTTGAACGAAATATCAAAGCGTTGCTAAATGCCGTTTGCATACACTGAACTGTGATGCATGGTTTCTCTTCAGTCTTCTTCTAGACTCTTCAGTCTAGAAAGGTGCTAAATGAACCAGATACAAGAGAGCTCTCTAAACTTGTCTGTGCAGGGGGAAGGATGAATAGGGAATAACTGATCAGTGTCTCTCCTGAGAATAAGCTAGAACACATGAAATGGAGTGAGGAGTTGGTAGATAGAGGAAACAAAGGATTCTTTACAGTATGCAGTTAGGATGCTAAACTCTTTACTACGGGATGCTGAAAGACCACTTCACTTCAAAAGTGACGGAAGAAATTTGTAGACTAACCACTGAAGTCCATATAATAAAAGTACCATGTATCACAGAATCACATAGTAGACAAGGCTGGAAGGGATCTCTAGAGATCAACCAGTCCAAGCCTGCCTGCTCAGGCAGGTTCAGATAGACCAAGTTGCCCAGGTCCATATCCAGTCAGACTCTGAGTATCTCCAAAGCTGAGGGTTCTCTGAGCAGCCTGTTCCAGTGTTCAGCCATCCCCACAGGCAGAAATGTTTTATAATGTTCAGAGGGAATTTCTTGTGTTTCAGGTGCCCATTGCCTCTTGTCGTGTCACTAGGCACAGCTGAGAAGAGTGTGGCCCCATTCTCTTGACACTCTTCCATCAGACACACACGTTGATAAGATGGCCCTGAGTCCTCTCTGCAGGCTACAGTCACACCTCTCTCAGCATCTTATTTATATGAGATTCTTTAGCCCCTTAATCATCTTTGTCTCCCTTTGCTGGACTTCCTCCAGTAAATCCATGACTTTCTTATATACAAGAGCCCAGAACTGGACACACCACTTCAGATTTGATCTTGCCAGTTCTGAGTAGAGGGCAAAGACCACCTCCCTAAACCTTCTGGCAAAACACTCCCTATGCAACCTAATAGCCTGATACTGCCGCCCACCTTTGCCGTGAAGGTGCACTGCTGGTTGGTAACTAACTTGCTGTCCACAGCACATCCTTCTTTGCAAAGCTTCTTTCTAGTGGATGATTCCCTCAGTGTGCACTGATGCATTGGGTTATTCCTTTTAAGATGCAGGACTCTGCACTTCCCTTAATTGACCTTCATGAAGTTCATCCCTGCCCCATCTCTCCACCCTAGGTCCCTCTGAATAGTAGCACAGTTGTCTGGTCTATCTGCCACTTTGCTTAGTTATATGTCACCAGTGAACTTCATGATGGTGCATTCAGTCCTACCATCCAGATATCAGTGTGGAGTTTAAACAGTACTCAACCCCAAGGTTGGTATTGGCCACAGGGGACACCAATAGACATTGGTCTCTAGCTGGACTTTATGCCACCGATCACCGCCCTCTGAGTACATCAGATCAGCTAGTTTTCATTCTATCTCACCACCTACTTACCTAATTCAAACTTAATTGGCATTTCAATAAGGATGTTATGGGTGATAGCGTTAAAAGTCTTACTAACATTGACAACATCTACTGGTATCTATCATGCACCAAGCCTGTAATCTCACCACAAAAGGCTATCAGATTGCCAACAAAGCAGTTGTCAGCTCTTGAAGAAGGTCCCATGGTCACAGAAACTGAAACCCTGTTGTCGACACCAGCTGTGCGACCTGTTCAGTCCTCCGTTGGCCTTTCACCCTGACCAGGAGAACATACCCTCACTCCTATGCCCTTGACCATCATCCCCAGAGCCATGTAGACACAGTGATACTTTCCAAGTCTCCTTTGTCCGTAGTGTCCACGTGGAAAAACAGAAAGGTGCTTTTCCAGCTGTGCTTGGTGCTTGCTGTACGAAGGCACTAAGCAAATTAGTAGGCTTTGTTGGATTTTGTTTGATCAAAATGTCATTTGTCTAGGTGTTCAAGATAAGTAGATGACAGATCAGAAGAATTCCTTTTGTTAGTGCAACCAGAAAAAAAGACGAACAAAACCAGAACGATAATCTTATGCATAAGGCACTTTCTTCACTTACTAGTGGCCTGTGAAACCCATTCTAACTGGATTATCTGCAGTGCCATTCTCACATACCCTTCTTCAGATTCCAGTATATTATGAAGTCTAGTACCAGCATCTACACAGGAGAATCTTATCCTAAAACACAAATGTAAACAACGCTTCAATCATTATAAGGGCCTCTGGAGTACTATGCTAGGTAATAGAAAGCAGGATGAACTAGATGACTTCTGAGTTGTATCTCAGATTGCTTCTGTTCCATGCCAACATGCAACAGGATATATCTAACTCATAAGAAAAAAAAATATATATTTCTCTTAGAGTTATGATACTCTCGACTGGTATAAATCACAGGACTTGGTATAAAACCCATCTATTATAAAAAAGTGTGATACCTGGTAACTGATAATAATTTATGACATTCTGTCATGTAACAGGGTACTGTTTCAGATCTTCTATATGAGTATCTGATTTGAATAAGGAATTCTGCACTTGGTTTTGAAAATATTCTGGTTTTAAGAAAAAGTTACTAGTAAGACTAAAAACAGTTTAGTTTCTCAACAATTTATAACTAACCAATATGTTCATTATATCTGTGATCTGATCTGCCATTTTGCTCCATTAAACGAACTTTCCTGTAGCACTTGTTAAATCCTTTGTGTTCATTCTGCATCATGAAGATTCCCATTCTCATCATTTTACTTATTTTCATACTGATATTTCACTTCAATTTTCTTCCCAAATTTCCTAGTCTTGGGAGCAGATGCTGAGGCACCAATGACTCATTTATCTGAAGAGGTTTTTTAACATGAACAAAAATAAAGGCTATAAACAATTCCTCATTTATCAGACTCAGTTGTACTAGAGAAGCAACAAAACTGCTTAAAAACCTCTCTGTATATAACAGACCCAGTATCTCAGAGTAAAGTCATAGAATCCACATTTCATCCTTAAATTATGTCAGGCAAATAAAACAATTTTCCTTACCCATAATATGCTAGTATGTAAAAGCAGATATGACACTAAGTAGTATTTAAGTTAATCAGATCATTGTTAGAGCAATTAAGAGGTTCAGGTACAGGTTTACAAGGAGCAACTTCGCATTCAGACATGCAATTACAGTTCTATTTTAGGAAAAAAAAATGCACATAAATATATAAACCAGTTTTGTCTCCCTGTGAAATATACATAGGCAATAGGAATTATGCTAAGAGGCATAATTAATTTATCCTTTTTTTTTTTCCACACAATAATTTTAACTCCCATTGCAAAACTCAAGTATTTCAATAATGACATTCATTTCTGTCTCCCCAAAAATCTCTCCATTCCCCCAGAGTGTTTGAAACAACTTTCTGAAAGGCTTTGAAAAGCTTTTTACCATTTCCAGGTAGGACACAATGAGGAGATTAAGAACAACATCAGAATGCGATCAGATTCTGGAAATGAAGCAGTTCTTGCATAAAGACAGGAGGTATAGGAGAAGATCTTCTTTGATAAAATCTCTTCTCCTTAGGACTCTTCAGAAGTGTTTAAGCCTGACAGGACACAGGCTTATCTAAACACCTTTGCCTGCCTGACTGGGATTCACTCAACACTAAATCTTCCCCTTTACCTGATAGAACAGTTTAAGAAGCTTCATCCTCCTTAAGCTCATTTGCCTCCTGATTCCAAGCCATGCAGAATCAAGAAGGAAGGAGACCACGTCTAAGAAAGATTTCTTTCCTGGTTTTCAGATTGACACATATTTAGACATTTAAGTGCATCCGTCTGTTCGTGAATTAGACGTTTTTCCTCATATTACTATTTTTATTCCCATGTCAAAAGACATATACTCAATAGAATTTAAGGTGACGACAGCCTGGTCTCCAGGCTACACTGACAGAAATAACAAGCTCTCAAGAGCTCTCATGTAATGAGAGCATTGACATCTAGTTCATGTGCACACAAACACCTTCAGATGCCTAGATTTAGATGTCTAATCTCAAACTGAATCTCACCATCTTGAGAGAAAACGAACTTCTGCTATTTTTCGTTTGACTTGCTGAAAGAACCTCACACCTCAAAGTGCTTAGACATCTAATTCTTAATAATTTCACTGGGAGTAGGCATCTAAGCATTGCTATATCCAAGTCTTTAAGTAACATGCTACAGAAGAACCCAGTAACAGAAACAAACTGAACCCAGACCACCTGTGTTCCACTAAAGTACCTTAAATATAAAAGCTGACATAACCTTTCCCTATTCTCCAGGCTACTCTTCAGGGAATTTACCATATCTTTCTATCCAGGAAATCTATGGGTATTGCACTCCATTATTTTCTGTGTAGCTGTTATAATGGTACTGCTAGCTCTGAGATGCAGACCATTAAGGGAAGAACAGGCAGGTGAATCAGGCAGCATACATGGGCCAGGATTCATTCACTTTGTACAATAAAAGTTCAAAGATATCAAATACATCCCTTTCTATTTCGTATGGTAGCATGGGAAGAAGTTTTTTTTTTAATGCCACTGACTTTTCAAAACCCTAAAAATATTACCATGAATACTGTAATTTTATGCAACACTATTTTCGTGAACTAACTGAAAACAGTAGTCAGCTGTGTCTAAAAAGAAAGCTGTTTTGTAAATGCTTCTCATATGCAAAGACTTCAGAATGCATCTTTAGTACAGCAGAAGGTCATTACTTAGTAGAAATCAGGACTTATCATAAGTACACATGGTTGCTGTATAAATAATACATTCTACTACTATAACCACTTACCACATTACTTTTCAAAATCTAGAAAACTTTCTACACTGAATGACGTCTAAAAGGATGAGGCAGCTGCCAGGGTGGGAGTAAAGCTGGGAGTGCTGTAGTCTTTTTGCTTCTCTGTACGTGTGACTGACAGTCTATTTCAAAAATCTTGTTGTATAATCAGCAAATATCTGCTTCTGTGCTATGCATGTTGCATATTATTTGTCTCACTTGTTAGACTGTTAGGATGAAAACACTTGTTTCTGAATCCCTCTGTGCACTGCAGTTTAAAATACACATAATCGAGAAGAAATAGGTATTTTTCAAAAGCATACTTAATATAAATCTCTAAGATGGTATGTTCCTTCCACAGAATATGTTTGTGCTTTTATATGTATTTCACTACAGGGAAATCTACAGATACACATCCCTTTTCAAAAGGATATATACAGTGATCACTTCAAGTAATTTTCTGCCTTTCTAATTTTTGAATAATCATGTGCTACAGTAAATGGCAAATTTAGCACCAATATATAGTAGGATTCCTTTTTTGCAGCCAGAGAGTTGTTGGGGAATCAACCTTTATGAGTGATAATTCTAAGCTATCAAGCAAGCCTGGCAACTAGACTTGTGCGTCTACCTAAATTATATTTGCCTTGTTCAGTGCCTTCACTTTAACTTCTTATACTGCAGCTCCATATTGCATTTCTAATCATTACTTCACCCCTGCTTTTTAAAATCTATCACAGATCCATGCTACCAGATGTTGTTTTCTTTCCTAATGCACTTTACTTGCAAGAAGGAAAAAAAAAAAAAAAAAAGAAACACAGCAGATCTGGATTTCTTTGAACCTTTTTCTTAATCACCGTGTGTCTGCTTTTCAGCTCCTAAGACAAATGGAAAAAGTCATTCTCTTCTTTAAGTCTGTAATACCTTAGGAGTGAAACTTGATAAGGAAATCATACATAATCAATAAGGACTCAGTCATTTGGAGTTCTTGATCTGATTTCTTAAGATTTGTAGAATTCCAAAGACTGGTTAACTTGAAAACTGCACCAATTCTACTGTTTTCTCACACTTACATAAGTAAGTACAGATTGTTAGGCATACGCTTTCAAGCCAAGAAACACAAATCAAGCGAGCTACTCATATACTAACATAAAATGAAGCATTTATTTCTATGTTTGCCGAACTGGAACTTAATTCTAGTATATATGTTAATAATTTTACATTAGTAGATCATTTTCTAACTGATCTAAACTAAGCCAAAATAAGTCACTCTTAAATTAAAATTAATATACATCTACCCTTATATTTTGTTCCAGTTTAATTATTATACCATTTGAATTAAGAAAGCAACAAGACAAAACAGACAAAACATTTTAAATTGGTACAATTACGATATAGCGAAGGCTACTTAACGTATAGAAAGCACCAACTTTTGTTAACATACATTAATAGTTGTTTGTAACCTGTGAACAGATAAGGAAGAAAATATAAATACTAGTATATAAAATGTGGCTTCATTGGGATCACTGTAGTTACATGAGAAATGCAGCTAAGTTTTCTACTGACAAACACAGAGCTCCAAAAAGCTCTCAGAACTTAGCTTGCAGGCTTCACTTTCTTTCATAAAATCTAATGTTAAGAGTAAATTAAAGTATATAAAACTGAGTCTCAAAATGTCTTCTCCCATAAACTTTTTGGTTTGAAGAAAAGTAATAAAAAAACATGTAACATGTTTCCACAACATTACATCAGAGAGGGGACAAACAAACTTTTCAAAATTAAAAAGAGAAAAAAAAAAATCACTCTGAAAACCAAGTATGAAATGGCCTATAAATTTCTACTTGGAATTTCACAACATCATATACTAAATTCTTAAGTAAAAGCTCTGAATGCTGACTACAAAGGAGATTTTTTAAAAGAATAGCATGCATCGAACTTTTCAATGGTGCCTATCAACTAGGACTATAGAGATGCATCATTTTTCTTTTTAATGGCATGTGAAGAACCAAGGGGGAAGTATGTGCTGAGATTCTTAGCTTTGGTATAGTTCCTTTGCATCAGTCTACCAATACAAAGGGTCAGTAAAAACGACAGTAAAAATTCTATTAAGGCAGACCTATACAACGCATTCTGAAAAAAAAAAAGTTTAATCTTTGCAAGTGGCCTTCCACAAACTCTTCCTGAAGTTATCATAAGTAGAAAATGGAGTGTATATGCCTGTCATTAATATGAAATTGTGGATTTATGTTATGTAGAAATATTATTAACGCATTTTTTCTACTTGTATAGGCTCCACAAGAACATACTTTAATTTTTTCCCTTTGATTTTGGTAAACCATCTTTTATATTCAAAATCTTTAGACATTTGAACTTTTTTTTTTTAATGTAAACCTAAGTCACTTGCCAGACAGGTTGCTTCTGGGTTTCATACTACTTTTTCCTTAACTGTGTCTATATGTGTGGAATTGTGCTCAGCAGCATTTCTTAAAGATTTTCAAATTTGGCAAAAATTTCATCTGAACCTCCCAGCTGGTTTCTCCTCTGAGTCCTTCCTTATGGCTAGAAATTTGCCATGAGTTTGAAGTGTCATGGACAACTGTCACATGGCAAATTACTGTTTTCATGCATTAAATATTAAAGCTGCTCATTCCTGACCTTGACCACCACCTATGCTCCCATACCCAGAGCCCTTTTCAAAGTCAGCAGGGTGCAGCTGGCCCAAATTCAGCTCAGGCATTAGATTTACACTGGTTCACAGCGTAGGAGACTTTTAAAAGCAGCCTGTCTCATGCAGTACAACTACATGACCACTCTTTAGAAAGGTGCCCAGCATCTGACCGTTCCTGGAAAGAGTATTACCTGTTCACATTGATTTGCAACAAAGTATTTCTCAATAAGTATTTCCACTTAACATTTACTCTCAGGGAACTTATGTAGTGGGAGATATTTACGAGTTGCCTTCAGCTTAAAAATAAATCACCTCTAATTCCTCTAAGCGAAATCAATCAAAAGTCTGTAAAAAATGGACTGGTTGTTTGGTCGATTCTGGCAGAAAAGTAAACAGCACTTCAGCTTTTCTCCACCATTAAGGTCTAAATGGCCTAGAAAGTAAATCAATATCTCTAGTCAGCCTTCTGGCTATTGTTTAGCCAGTAGATATGGATTTTCTCTAGCTTACTGCACTCCTTTGGGACTAACCTGTAATCCTCAGAGAGTAATAATAAGTTCGTTATCTAGTTCAGCTCTCTGTTGTACATTTAAATGGACCACATCCATCAGCAGCACTTGTTAAAGTTAAAGGACAATGACACCCCATTCAACCTATTTGACAATGAAATAGTTGCACCACATGATGGAGAAATTATTATAAAAATTGTATCTGTTCTCAAGTTATTAAAAATAAAATATCACAAATGAGGAAAAAGAGTAAATAAGGACTTTTTTATAGATATTAAGCCTTATTTCTTCATTAATGAGTTAAATTGTGGTGAACATTATTTCTGTCATACATCATGCAATCTTTCATTATTCATATCAATCTGTTTCAAATATTTCTGTTTAAATACTGCTGTGAAGCAGGCAGCTGTCAGAACGAATCAGTACTTTTTGTCATTCCCAGGCTACCAGATGTTTGCTGGACCAAAATGATTTTCCCTCTCCCTACCTAGGAGTGAAGAAGAAAGCTCTCATGTTTATACACTGCACTTTTAAAGTGCTTTTGTCTCAGATCACAGAATCTGTACTGCGCTCTCAGCCAGAGGTAGTTACAAGTCTCTGATCTGAGCACTCCTTCTTCTTGTGCCTCCACATTTTCTCTGATATACGCAGGCAGTCCCTCACAAAATAACAAATAAAGCATTTCTTTTATTGCTTTAGTATTCCCTTAACCTTTCAAGAACATTACCTAGTAACTAAACTGTAGTTTCTCTCAGGATATTAAAAAAAACACTTTCTAGTTGCTGTGGAGAGATCCACATTGTAAATTATGCACATGACGACTGGTGTCTACTGGGGAATGTGAATGCATTTCATCTATGGCCTCATATTCAGTGCTCACAAGGGTTATACAGATATATTTAGGAGCTGCATCCACAACTGGCGGGAAAAGTTTTAGGGGTACGGCCCCATTCAGGCTAGTGTTTTAAAGAGCAATAGTTACTATAAGTAACCATACTTTCTTCTCTCAGAATTGCCTATCTGAGTTTCAGCTGCATTTAGGTGAGTGACAAATAGACCCCAGATCAAAAGGAGAGTTGACAGAGTCCTAAATAAAGATTAAGGAATTGATCCTTATAATGGATTGTCTAAATTCCGAGGTTAAGTCCAAACAGCAATACTGTTTAGAAAGACAAATGCAACGCTATGACAGCGGCAATTCTAAAACAAGACAGCATCAGTCTTTGCTGAGCTTGTGGTACTGAGATCACCACCAGGTGACAGCTAGAGAGAACCCACAGTTCAATGCACTTGTTGCTGTCTAGCAGCTTTGCTCTATTCCTAAAGCAATGTAT
>NW_010583042.1:277820-295701 GCF_000705375.1 Tinamus guttatus | reverse complement strand
CTTAGCTTGCTACGCGCATGTCACTTCGAAGAGCAATGTGAGGAGCAATGCTTATACACCTCAAAAATCAGACCCTTAATGAATTCTTGACAGCACTAATCCTCCTGGGCAGAAAATGAAGTTTGATCAAAGGGTGTGTCACAGAAATTGAAACCACAGAAAGGAGTGCCTGAAGAAGTACCACATTTTACTACCCTTCCCAAATATGTTGCTAAAGTGGTTCTTATCCTTTTTCTCTTGGTAAGAAAGTTGTAAAAGAAGAAACAAACAAATAAGATCCCTCCGCTTTACTGTTCCACAGGTTTTGAAGATTTATACCTTTGCAAGACACCAGTGATGGGATTCATGTCCTAGGATGAGCATTTCTTTGCTTTTGGAATTCTTACTGTAGGATTTGCTTCCCCTTGTTAAGTTGCCTTGCAGCAATGAACTGTGAGACAATTCTTTCATGAGTTCATTATTCTTATGGCTGAACATTTCTGTTCTCATTTGCAACCACAAATCTAACTACCTAACCTTCTGCATCTTGCAACACTTTTGTTTACTAAACCAAATGAACGTTTGCAATTAAATGATATCTCATGAAGATACTTGTCATGATCATCCCACATTTTAACCTTGTCCTTCGTAGGACAGATAATTAAGATTCAAGTGTAAGGTGACTTTTCCTAGTTTTTAATAATTCTTGGAGTTTTTCAAAATCTCTTTTAGTCTCCAATGTTCTTTTTAAAGACTGGACACTAAAACTGGATTCACCAATAGGCCAATATCACTTGTCTCATTAAAACCATATAAAGTCTGATGAATCACTCTTCGACTTTAAGCATGATATTCCTGCTCATAAAGCCAAAGATCATATTTGCTAAACCACAGCATCACTCACAAAAAAATCTGTGTTCAGCTGGTTACCATGACCAATCCTTTATAGGGTCACAAGTTCTAAATTATGGCCCTCCATTCTTCAAATGTGACCTATATTTGTTCTTCCCAGATGTGTGGCTATATATTTAGTAATTTTAAAATATGTATAGAACAATTCAGCCCAGTTTACCACATAACTCAGAAAGCTGTGTTACTGATCTTTCTTCATTGCTTAGCACTCTTCCAATTTTTGTAAGCTGAAAAATTTGACAGTAATGTTTTCTTACAGATCTCTGGCAAAGCAGTGAGAATTAAAGACTTAATTCTGTACAAAGACTTTGGACATAAAAATATATAATGGTAAGTGCAAATAAAGATAAGTGGCTTTCAGCGGTTGCCTGCCTATGATTTTTATTTTCTATAACATGCTTATAAGAAAGAACTAGAAACAGAATATGCATAAGAAGTACTTTCATTGTGTAGCATATCATAGACTCCTTCTAATCAATATATTCCTAACCTCCTGTTACACTAAAACTTAAATGATGTTAAAGAAACTAAAACCTTTAGATATTTCTTTGAAGTAATTGCCTTCTATGTTCAGATTTGTTTTGTCTTTTCACTCCTATTTAACCCACTTACTTCTATGAACTAAATACCCTTCACAAACTGTCTAATTTGGTAATTATTTTAGGCACTTGTAATATTTCTATACCCTAACAGCTGTTAAGGTAACTTATACTCTAATACAGAGCACCTATATAATAGTGTATATATGTATAATATATTTTATATAAGAGTATACACTATCTAGAAAGAGATCTAGCATTGCTAATTTCAAAGTAAAATTTACTCTATTTTCAATGAGGTCAGGATCTTAGTCTTTACCTTCTAAGTATAGACCTAATGCTCGTTTGTGAGTCTGATTTTAGCAATGTTCTTTACTTTGTATAATGCATATGTTTGAATTTTTTTTCTTTGGTTTTAGCCAGAGAGCAAATTAAAAAAAAAAAAAAATCAATTCGGCTATTTTTAAATGTGATTATGTTAAGAAAATGAACTCTATAAACAGTCTCTTATTTCTTCACTTATATGTTCCTGCTGTCTCTGGGGTTTAAAGTAAAATGTTTTACCCAAATGCTGTTACTCAGAAGAAACTGATTTTTTTTTTCTTTCTTTCTTTCTTTGTTTTTTCCAGAGCTCTGCTGAGAGGATCTAAATAGATACCCAAAGTTACCTATAGTTCAAAGAAATGACTGAATTTTCAGAGCTGATCATCACTCCCAGCTGATCAATATATTAGGAGAAGTTTTGTGTTACAGATGAAGTGAATGCTCTCACCCAAGCATGTAAGGCACAACTAAACAGCCATACTATACATGCTAAAAATTACTAGACGGGGACAACAAATCCTCCTGATGGAAATTGCTTTAAAACTGAAACAAATAGATTTGTCCTAATGCAAGGGGCTCAGTCCAGCTTCTAGTCATTCCTGTGCAGCTTACGAGAGGAGCCATGTGTTCAGAGGGCAAACATCCTCAGTACAGGCAGATGGTCATCCCTACAGCTAACTCGACAACACATCCCGACAACCTTTTGGCACAATGGGAATTGAAGTCAGGTGAGGTGATCTGACCACAGGAGACAAACGGGGCAAAAGCTCCTACATGACAACTCCCTTTGAGATACTCATCAGCTGGAGGCAAGCAGGTAGCCATATAACTAAAGCAAATGACACTATTTCTGAATTGCTAACAGGGGAGTTTTTAATTTTCTAACACTACTCTTTTGAACAAAATCCACTAGCACATGTTATATAATGGAGAAAAACATGTTTGTTCATGTCATGTGGTAGGTTTTTGTTTGCAAGGGACTATAAAATTTGCGTAGATGGAGAATCATTTTTATCATGGCTTCTTTTGGTATTAAGGACTCTGTAGAATATAATGCAGTGCTCTGGCCTCACTTCCCCTCTGGGACACTGCGTGTCAAGATCTTTTGACCAGGGACTCTGGCACAAGCGGTTTTGTATTAAGTTATCTCAGTAGAGACTAATAAAATGAAACAAATTCAAAGGCCTGAGGAGGATCACAGAAGGAATCATAGGCAGAGGAACAAAGTAATCTGGTCAATGAAGAACAAATCATGCAAAGGCCTCCCATAGAAGGGGGCACATTCAGCAAGCCCTGCTGAATTTAACTTAACAACTTAAACAGCTGGAGACTGGAGCACTTGCTTGGGGAGGAGAGGTTGAGGGAATGGGACTTGTTCAGCCTGGAAAGGAGATGGCTCCCTGGGCCTAACAACAGCCTGTTAGTGCCTGCGGGAAGGACATCAAGACTCCATAGCCAGGGTGTTTGCTGCTATGGCAGGATCAAAGACAAGGGGCATAAGTGGAAATAGGAGAGGATCTGTTTAGGGATAAGAAGAAACTTTTTTTGCCATGAGCATATGAAGACAACAGAATACTTTGCCTAGAGAGACTGTGCAGTTTCTATCCTGGGATCTATGTTGGTAAAACAGGAAAAGGAAACACAGCATTGCCAAAATTTGGGAAATTTAGCGTTCAAACCTAACCTCAAAGCGTAAGATTTCTCAGACTTTTCTGTGTTGAGCTGTGACAGTGACTGAAAGTGTTAGGAATATTCTAGATGAGCTTATTAAGGTTTTCATTCAGTGAAAAATATTGATGCTTAAAACCTAATTTAGACAAATGTCTTAGTACTGCCATTTCATTCCTGAGAGAATTGCTAGTCTTTGAATAACTAGAATAGGCACCTTTATCTTTCTTGGATATTTAAGTATGCTGTGGTATCCTGTTACTACCTATCACGATTGCATCTGAGGCTCTGAAAATTTGGAAAAAATTATCCCTTAGCTACATCAATTGTATTGCTCATGTTTATAGAGGAACTAAAGACAGAGAAGAGTTAGTAAAACCTGGAAAATCTGATGTCAAGCAGGCAATCTACACTTCTAATTCTATTACTGTTACCACCAAAGTCTTTTTTTTTTTTTTTCAGAGTTATTAGCATAGTCCTTAGCTAAGGCAGGCAACACTGATGTAACTCCGAAGGAACAATCATAACGTGTTCTGTCCCATTAAATACAAAAATGTATTTAGTTCTGAAAATAATGTCCCTTAAAATTTTTGAGTTTAAAAAAGCATGGATTAAAGACACATTAGCAAAACCTTCTAAGTGAATCCATCAGTGCTAGACATAAGTAGAATCAACTGTTTATGGAAAACAGTATTACCAGAAGGTATCAGTGACTTTCAACCTCTGAAAGACTTGCAACAGGAAAAACTAACAACAAGGGAAACATCCAGTATTACAGAAAACAAACTGCTAATCAACATGTTATCGATCCCCCATCTTGTCGAGGTCATTTTGTGTTTTAAAAAATGATCTCACACTAAATCTTATAGAAAAAGTGGGCTAATTTGATTTACAAAGTAAAGTGCTATTAATTATGGAGGACAGTCAATAAAAAAGCTGATTCCCCTAAACAAAAGGCAAATCTCATAGTCTATGATTAATGATGATAATTTTGATGGCAAAATATTAGTAGTTCTCAATGTTACCCAAGTTTGGTCAACTGGAATAAATGATGCATGTAAGATGTATTCAAGCCTCAAAACAAAAGAGCAATACAAAACAAACAATTTTGGGGGAAGATAAACATCTGGATTAAGAATAGTACACAAAGAGGAAAACATAATACTCTATAGTTTCCTTTCCACTGTATAACATATAAACCTCTTTTTTTTTCAAAAAAAAAATAGAGATAAACTGCTGTCTTGCTGCTGCACTACAGTCCCTGAATGTCTAGGTTGCATAACCAGACATCTCAAGGGCCTACAGCCCTCATCTAAAAGGCTGTACTCATTACAAATTTTCACACTTGGGAATATTAGTACGTCAATAAAATCTGCCAGCTTCTAAGGCAAACTTTGGATTTTACTAAAAATGTCTTGTAGGATTTGAAAATACTCAAAAGCCTTTGAAGAAAGGAATATTATTAAACTCTGAAGTTAAAGATTATAAACAACGTATCACACATTTTTGATTAAAATACTTAATGTTTAGTAAATACTTCATATAACAGACATAAAATTATACAAGATAGTAGGAAAAGGTATGGAAAGGCCCAAAATGTTCTACAATAGGAAATAATCATAGAGAGAAAAATGAAGAAATTGGAAAAATCAAATGCATCTATCGCAATATTTTCTATTTTCTTTTTCTATTGTTTTATTTTAAACAGTGAGAATGGGATAATTCACACTTAGAATAATTGTTTCAACCTCACAAAAAACAAAAGTCAGTATAATATTGATTATTCCAGCTCACACTTTCCAACTTCTTTCATAACCATGAGATTTAAATAATGTTTCTGTCACTGATCTAACCAAAGAGCTGCAAAAGATAGTGCATGTGTCTTTATTCAGCCTGGATTTTTTAGCCAGTCTACTAATCACAGACAAGAACAGTTATCTATCCTGTATGGTTTATCATTAGCAAAAGATATTTCTAAAATAGCTGATCAAATTTGGCTTACCAAAATCATTATCTGTTTTTCTGCACAAGCAGTTGTTTGAATATCATTAATATATAGTTGCAAGGTGCTGGCAAAACTAAACCTATGGCTATCACTGAAATCTTTCATCGTGTTTGCTTTGTTTTCGTGCGAACAACATGACACTTAATTTTGACAATCTGTCATTTTTCAGCATGTTTAGAGAGCAGTCAGACAGAGCAGTACTTTTATGTTTTCCATCAAAATCCTTACGGTGCAGAACTGCTCGTCTTCTATTAGAGTCCTTGTCAAGCCTAGTGAGCTGTTAGGGAGGACTGTGTCATATTGTTTCATCCCACATGTCAGCAAAGAGAGAAGTAGATCCAGTGGTTTCTATCAGCATTAATGCTTACTTGTGCATTCCTATACTTCAGATATCTTTGTTTGCAGGAGACAATTTGATAGTGCTGTAGTGCCAGTGTGAGTAATGTACAAAAGCTCCCATCTTCCAAGCTAGTGTCTGCACGGCTTATCCCCTACCAGCTTGCTCTCTCTGAGCCTGCTCTCTTATTTGCACCTGTGCAAAAGAATTGCATGACCTGTGCAATGCTATTCATCAGCTCTCATTTTAAAATCTAATGAAAAGTTATATTTTTGCACAGATTCAAATATTATTCTTCATTTTTGAATAAGAGAACCAAATCATTTCTATAAAACTACCCCCCAAATATGTCTGTAAACTCTTCCCAACTTTTAAAAAATGTTGTAACTCCCAAAACAAATGAATCTTTATAACAGATGGCTACTTTTAAATTGCAGGGCCCCATAAAAAAAGGTGAAGCTAAAGAAGGTTAGTCAACAATTTTAATGACAACTGAAATTGGTAACTGTACCATTAAAAGTCAGAAAGACTTTGAATATGAATCCAAAGTCTGAATACGAATCATTACTAGCTTTTAACAGCTCCTTTCCAAAACATACTTCAAAGTTTACTTACACAAAACTCAATTAGAGAAGACTTTTCCACACTGGAGTCAAGCCATGCCCTGAGTTATGGACCGTGATGCATGAATATTAAGGTAAGGATATTTGTATTTTTTTTGCTCATCTACGACAGCTGCATGTTTTTTTTTCTCAAGCTTCAACAGCAATCATATTCTAACAGAGTTTGGGTGGAGGGAGGGGAATGATTGTCTTTCCTTAGGGATGACTTTCTAGATCCTCTGGAGCTCTTGATATTGTTCAAAACAAAAAGACCCCAGCCAGACAAGCAAACAAAAATAACCTTTGGGTGTTTTTTTAGAGGAAAAATAGAAACAAAAATCCCTTGCTACGGCCTGGGCATAAGGGGGACCAAGGACACCTCTGAAGATGATTCTATTATTAGCAAGAAGCCTAAAACTACACAGTGATTTTGCATTATTTATCTAAAGAGTGTAAAAAAATATTTTCTGGCAAATATGCAGCCTCTTTTGGCATTGTGTCAGAAATAACTTTAGACTGAAATTCATACATCATTCTTTCTGTTGTTAAACCTCTGCACAGAGGATACTTTTAGCAAACTTAAAACCAGAAAGATGTCAAATCATCTCACTTTAAATCTTTGTGAACAAGGGCCTTGATGTGGCCTATCATTCTCAGATGTCTTCATTTTTAAGTGCATAATAATCAATTTAAATTAATTATATAAAATTACAGAAGATAGCATACTTAAAATGAATTGATGTAGCTTACATCAATCATAGTGTCATATATTCATAAGATCTAAGTAACTTCCAGCTGAAAGACAGTCTGTGGAAACATCAATAGTAGCTCTCAAGGATGAGTCTGACTCCATATTCAAACACAGATATGCCTTATATCTGCCTTACTTCTAAACTTCTGTATAAGTTTATATGTGGGAGTGCTCAGGAGAAAGTATCTTGTTGTTGGACTCAGACAGACAAATCACCCAGATATCTTCTCAAAAAGGCTTGGCCAAAGTCAAGGTGTGTCTTAAGACTCTCTTCAGACAATTTACAGGAGTGTAGCACAGAAGTAATGTGTGTACAGGACACAATGTAATCTAGCCCATGTCAACATCCATGTTTTAAAAAATAGAACATATATTAAACAGTATAGTCTAAGCTGACAAGATGTTACTGTTGGTGTATATCATTTCCTTGGCATTTTGGGTGATAAAGCTGAGTACATACTACAGCTGTCTGATACATCTATGGATCTATTGCTATATCCTAAAATAACATAAAAGTTTGCAGCCCTGTCTCAAATGGAAACTTGGTTAACTCTGCTCCACATCCTATGCACTGGGAACATTTTTCCTGATTACAGGAGTATGCATCTTCCAAACAAATGCCTTTATTTTAAAGACAGCTGGCTGACTTACAGAGATCAGGCAGTCTGGGTACTTTGAGCCTTCGAGTAGACTTATTTAAACTTAATTAAATACTTGCATTCAAATTTATGAGCATAATTCTAAGAATAAATTTTTAAAAATCTAGGTACAAGTCACTAGATAGTCATAGTAGCCAAAACTTTCTAATTTTAATGGTAATATCTTTGTTGTCATTCTTATTCCCATGGCAGCTAGAAACTTCAACCATGGAACAGTACACAATTGTGTTAGAAACACAAACCAAGAAGTCCGTCTCTGAATCAGAAAACCCTTGCTTATAATGAAAAATCTTTTTTTTTCCACATTATTGATCAGATAAGAGGTTTCTATTCTCTGAAAGGATAGAAGATTTCTGAGAGAATGCCAATGTTATTATTTCTTATATAATGGTGTTTTCCGACTTGGAACAGCAGTGCTGCCAACTCTAATATTAAAAAATCATGAGTCAGGCCCCAAAAAGCATGTCATTTTGAAAAAAAAATACATTTGGATATTTCATATTTGTCATTTGCTACTTTGCTGAAGGGAGTGTTCAAGTCAGACCTTTAGAAGTCTTGCTACAACAATGAAGACAAGAAAAATGTTTTTAAGTGAAACCAAGTTTTTTTCATAATCACGAGAAATCAAAATTGAGACTTCAGTAAAATTCTAAACACACCAACATTTATAAAAATAAACAAACAGATGAAAAACCATTTGCCAATACTGGAACAGCATAAACTGTGTTCCATGTCTCAGTAGTAATTCAGGGTCAGCCTTTTAAAGCCCTTGGATAAGACTTCCTATTTGCAGAGATATCTTTGGCAAGGACCAGGCCAAGTTTTACACCAAAGAGGGAAGCACACTAAGGACAACAGCAATTTGGACACTAAGGACAACAGCAAAAGAGATTAGAAAGCCAAGGTGAAGGAAGCAGGAGAGAATTAAACTGGAAGTTAAGGTATGGCATCAAGTTTTAACTAGAGATGGAAGGTAAGAAATGCCAGTAATGTAGTTTCTTGATTAAAAAAAAAAAAAAAAAAAAAGACAGATGCCCAGAGGGGCATTTCTTTTTACTATTATTGAATGTGTGATGACATAGTAAGTCAAAAATGAAGTAAATATTATTTTTCTCTGACTCATGCCTAGCAATACCCATGTATGAAATGTATTTTGTTATTTGCCTATGTTGCCCCCCCCAAAACAAACAAACAAAACATCCAACCTGTAGTTCTTTAATGTTGATGTAAAAAGATCCAAACAGGAACAGGTTTGGGTTGTCAACCAAACATCCTACAATGCCTGCTCCAAACTACCCATCACATCTAATACTCATTTTTGGAGTTCATCATGGAAAGAAGGAAAGGAGGAAAGGAGAAAAGGAAGGAAACTTTATGAGACCATCTGCTATATCAAATGTCTCAAAGGAGAGAATTTTGACTTGTCTTACCAGCTTCAGGAAACAACTAGCTTTTGAAAGTACAATACATGAGATTCTGTTCCATTAGATATTACTAAATATTATGGTTTGATATATAGTTTCTTTGAAGGAAAAAAGGCATACTGTCAGATTACAGCAAGGACCTGCAGCTAAGAATAAGGTGAGATCCAACAACTCTCATGGCAAATTAAAAAAAAAAAAAGAAGCGTGTTATGATGCTATGCCACATGCACTGCTTGGCATTCATTCAGCTCACTGTAGCTGAAAAATAGCTGTGAGCATCTACGTTCCATTAACACTATGTTAATTATTATCATTGTCTCATCAGTAGTTTGTTTACGACAGTTCTGGATGACAAGAATACTGAGATGCTCTGTCAAAGTCATCACCTGATGAGATTCTTATTGGCATAAGATCTTTCTTTCCTTTAGTTAGTTACATTACAAAAAATCAGTATTTCATTACATGCAAATACTATTGCCTGCCTTCGGCTTTTTACAGGAGTCATATGACTGGCATAATAAGCCTGATCTGGAATTGCCTTAACCAGTTTCTTCTCTAAGTGGGGATAAGCTAATGTGTATCTCTTCTGAAGAGATTCACACTGTAAGCGTAAAATATCAAATGGACATGTTGAATCTTGCTTAATAAACCTCTCATTTCTGTTTCTACAGTGTAAGATAGATATAAAATGCACTGCTATCATCTAACTAAAAGTAAACTCAGAAATTTAGCATAAAAAGGGAAAGATAGCAAATGATTAATTCTTTATAAATAACATTTTACTTACAGAGGCATTTCTGAAACACCAGGCATTCAATTAGGGCTTTGTTAATGAACATGAGTTCTTTCTTAATGTCTTTCTTTATTTTGCCATCCTAACAAAGATGTCCCTTTCAAAATAAAGGATGCTGTGTTAAGGCAAATCATCCTAAACCAAATTAATACTGCAAAACAATCCTTTGTATTTGTTGTATGTTTTGGTAAGCGCCATGAATATGACCAGACCTCTCATATTCTACCTAAAATATATTTAAGTATATCTTAGAAACCCTAATTTGAGGAGGATTTTGACCATCTCCACTGAATCTCTGTGTAGGGTGACTCAGGCATGTACTTCAAACAGTAAAGCACCTGCACTACAGCAGGTGAGCTGAATCTAATTCTGTCTTTAGCTGCACTTTGGCAGACACATATTAAGATAAATACGAAATAATTGTTCCACCTTCTTTCATCTTTCACCACTTTTTGAAGTGAGAGACTTCAATAAAAATTACTTCAATAAAAATTTAAGATTATGATTTACAACATGAAAAGAATGTTGGTTCAATAAATTGTATTCTATTAATTACTGGAGTGTTTCTATACTTCATCTATCTTTCACATTTGTCTAACAGGTTGAACTATATTGAACTGGGAACTGGTAATACTATGGGAAATCATCATCTAACTCTACAAACAACATCTTAATTACCCTCACCTCTGATCTCATGGCTCATTTGAGGTGTTTTTCTTCTGCTAGATTCATAATCACAGATGTTGATTATCATCAGATGTGAACCTCAACTTAACAGTGCAGAGCTACAGATTTCACACCACAATGTATCATCATTCATTCAAGTAAGGATATCACTTCATACCTCTTGGATTAGTATTTTCAATGTGTGTAATGCCAGGCTGTTCTGTATGAAGATGTGACTGATAGTCTTGTTTATCATCATCAAAAATTTAGCTTCAATGTGTCCTTTTAGGGTGTAATTGCCTGAGAAAGCATCTACGAGATTAAACAATTTTTCTCTTTGTATCAAACAACAGTTTTCCTTGCACCTTCCTTCCTTGCACGATTCAATGTCAGAGGAAGTAATAATAATTATTATTACAGAGACTCCTTACACTTCTTATCATATGGTGAATATAGCGAAATCAGCCATCAGAAATAACAGAATCATAAAAAGAAGTCTGAAGCTATCAAAGATTAGTTTGTTTCACAGTTTTTAAAAATTTAAATGGTCCCATACCAAACTATATGGAGATTACTCAGAAGAAATAGGTTATAAGCATTGATAAATTCAAAGTAATAATGTTTAAAATTTTATATTTAAAATAGTGTATTAAAAGAGAAGGACATCACACTGAAGTTGAATTTATAATAGAATCACTTGCCTTCTCTACATGTACATTCTGGTCTTTAAAATTAACAGCATTCAGATCAATACAAAACAGGAGATAGATAAATTGTCTTCAATTCTTTGTATATATTATGCTTCTGTCTCACATTAGTGATACTTCAAGTTCAACTTTGTCATTACTTAGAACTAAGTGATTTGATTCCATTTTTGATTTAAGTAGTTTGTAACTGAATCAACAAAATAATTCAAAAATATTGCCTCAAGGACCTTCATCACATCTTGCTTGGTAAATTTATAGCTAAGCATAATGGAGTCATTTGGTAGTTGCTTGCTAGGAACATATCTGAAGGGTTAAAATCTCCACTTCTGCACATCTCTTTTCATTTCCAATGAATGCAGGATCAGACCCAAAGAAATCAGTGCATGTAATGTTTGTCTAGTTGGTGATTTCTCAAAAGATTTCACAACAGCTTGCAAATAGCATGATTTCCCCTTTTGCATCCAGAACTATAAGAAAGAAACAACGAGAAGCAACTCTTTGATGCTGAAATTTCGGGGAGTTTTATCTATCCTGACATTTTGCATGCAACAAATTTCAGCATGATCAATTATCTCACCATCATTATAAAGTTTTTTTAGTGTGGCAAACATGCATTTTATGCCAAATTTCATTCTTCCGTGTTTCACTTACTTCTGAAAACCTGTGTTTTATTAGTAAGATGTTTATTTGCCCACAGCTTTTAATTTGCTAGCACTAGGAAGGGAGGAAGAAAATAAAATTGCAACTTTTGCAGGTACATTGGACCAATGGAGGAGTTGTGGGCTTCTGGGACAGGTCTTATGGCCTCCAGACATCCTCTGTTCATGGAGCCAGTTGGGAAAAATATCTTTGAGCAGATCCTCACAGAAGTTTACTCCCTCTGAGTTTTCTCCCATTAGTTTGGAATAGAATTGGGAAAGCATCTTTTGAATCCAGAAGTAAATTTTGAAAGGAGAAATTCTGCTTAACTTTGAACTATGATTAAAGGGAACAAGTCAAAAGGACATTGGGGTGAGATTTTGTGTGTGTTTGGGTGTGCTTGTGCTGCAAATGTACCTCTCCATCATTCTTTAACCTATTTATTACTTACCCAAAGGACTTTCCTAGCCTTTTATGATGTCAGCTTTCAGCAAAGAATGACTTTTTATGACCCTATTATAAACCTATAAAAATAAAGGTTTACAATGGAAAAACTAACAGATGTTTATTTCTGGCTTTAAAGAAGGCGCTTTGGACTCCAGAGCGTACATTGCTTTTATTTAAAAATAGTCGGTTTTCACAGCTATTTGGCATTTTGTCCTGGAACTCTACATTCTGTTTCCTACAGTTTCTTCAGCTAGATCTATCACTCTTATAACAGTACCATTTGTCCAGATACACTATACTGAAAGACTGTCTGCCTTTCTCTTATCAATAAATTCTTATTTTAGCTTCTAAAAATAAATTTTACATTTAAACTTGCCACTAAAGTTGGCCTAGGGATGAATTTGTTTACAAGCTTAATGAAAAATATGTATCTACTTTTGAGTCAGCTTCAATAAAAGGCAGGAATGAATGACTTCAAGCTTAAAAAAAAAAAGAATTGATTTTTAAATGGCTTGTCGAGGTAAATAATTTGTAATTGGTAGTAATTGACTTGTTATATATATATAAAAAAACAAGTCACTGATTAAAAATAGGTCAGAATGTTTTCAATGACAATTGTGTGAGATTACTAGTACATCTGCTTAGTTACTCTATTGCACCTCGTGAGCTAATGCCTGCAAAAACAAAGACTGAAACATCATCTCCCTGTGAAAGTGGACAACGGTATTCCCAGCTAACATACTGAAAACTATTCAAACTATTTCTTCTCATTATGTTACTGAATCTGAACTAAATCAGGGTGAATTTTTAAGAGTTTTCGAGATGACATATTTTCCCCAAAGTAAATGATGAATTTGGGCCCTAAGCAATAACAAAAACAATTACATATGCCTGAATGCATAGAGCCAGTCTTATGCTATTAAGTCATGTTCAAAACAAATGCCTTGAATTCTGGTTGGTATGATACCATGACGTCTGGTAATAGAAGAGCACCTTTAAGACTGTAGAAAGACACACAAGTGCACAGTAAAGCATATCTGTAGCATACAACAGCAGGAAAATTGATGGGGTATTGCAACACGGTCCTGATATTACTCATTTGCAGATGTATTTTAAACAGTCATTTCCTATAATCTCTCTATATTTCCTCTGCTGCTTTTGCTGACATTCCCTATAATGACTAGATTAAAAGGAATGTACTTCATCAACAGCAAAGAAAATGGCCCTAATTCATTCTCTAAAACTAAAAAACCTTCTAGCAATCTTACGAAAACCTTTTTCCAGAGGTGTTTTGGATATACTATAAAATGGCTCCAAAAGAAGAATCGGAAATTATTATGGCTGCTCCAAAGAGAACGATTAAGTCTAATCACAATTATGAAATTGCATGAAGAAAATAATTATAGTTTAAATATTGTATCTCTCCATATGTCATGAGATATCTCTGTTCAAGTTAAATTACTACTATTCGCCATTTAGGTTCTTGTGTATAAACTTTCTCAGATCAAATCTCCTCTAATTTGGTGATATCCTCTTGAAAAATAGAGGGGGCTCAAAAGATGCACTCCGTTGGATAGATATAGCAGAACTGCAAAATTACATATAATTTTCATTTTGATAAACAAAAGCTATCTAACACCAACTACTGAATTGTGCTAAAATAAAAGATGATATAGTGAAGAGTATACATATAATAATAAGGAAAAAAATACTGCAATCCTTTTCTGACAGTCTTTACTATAGTCAGCAGAATTTCCCAGAGCATAGTCAATATCAGAATCTTGAAAGTTTGAAAAAGTACTTTAAATTCCTCACTGTGTAATAGCCATGTGGATGTAGTCATAGTCTTCCATATGTATAATATATGTGTCAAAATACATATTTTGACAGATAAAATAAAATAAAATAAACGGAAATGTATCAGGCAAGCCATACATTTTTTTCAGATATGTTCTATTTCATTAGTTGATGATGAGCTGATAACCCCACAATCAAACAGCCATGGTCTAAGCAAACAGCAATGAAAAGATAATCCTGTGAACTTAGATAGTTGGCTACAGACCATCAAAAAGAGTCCAACCATTTGTTGTCAAATAGGAAGGCCTAATTTATAGGTGTTACTTCACAGACACTTCTTAACAAAAGTGGCTGAATGTGAACTAATAGCATATGGCTTATTTTAACTCCTGAATAATACATTGCTCTATAAAAGACTACGAAAGGCCAAAAAACAAGCGATACTTGTGCTGTGCCTAATGAAGGCACAGCAATGCTGATTTATAATTGCTTTCTTCAGAAAACCTGTAATACTAGTTCTCACCTTAGTACCTCATACTTCTCATCATGAAATAGATGTCGTCTACTAGACCAGGAGATAACGTAGGAAAAAAAAAAAATTGTTCCTGACTGAAGTGGAGAGATCACTAACGGATATAGAGAGATAAAAACATGAGAAAAAAAGGGGATGGGAGAATATGGATTTATAAGATAAAAAGTAGTATCAGAACAAGCAAAATTGTTACAGAATATTTGTGTAGACTAAGTCAGAGAGAGGAGCTGCACTGGGTCATTCTTAAGCCTTAATAATTAACACAGGAGTGTTCCTAACTTGTTTATAACTTGAGCAGTTAACATGCATGTAACATGTATGTTAAGAGATAAAGATTTGAAATATTAGCATCTTTTTTTAATATACATATACAATTAGCAGTTGCAATTACACATCAAAAGAAACAAATCCACCCTCAGTTGGGATGGATGAACATCTGCACTACCCAGACAATTTTTTTCGTGGGATTTTTTTGCAACAGCATAGAACAACCAATCAGTTATTTAATGGCTGCATTACAATCCATTATGTTCAAGAGTCAATTACTTTTAGGCCTTACAGTTTTATCACATACAATATGTCTAAATTGGATGCAATATTGTGGATCAATCAAATTCCAAATTTTGTCTGAATCTGACTGCAAAATGCTACAAATAAATTATATTGAAGGTGATAGGAGGGGAAAAATAAGTGGGAAAATTACAAACACTAGTTAATAATCCCTTTAGAATTAGCTACTTTCATTGATACATGGCCTGTACACAGACAAAATAATTGCAGTTTAAAGAAAGTGTTTGGCATTTTTTCCATTTGTAAAAAAGCCCAGAAATCAGCAATACTGATCAGCTAATCAGGAAATACACAGCACAGATCAGCATGTGGAACTAGTCCAGATGCGAAACTGGGTTTATCAGAACAAGATTTTTAAGGGTCCTAAGACACATGTCTCTAGAAAATCAGTCTTCATTAGTCAGGCTGCTCATAGAACAGTTTGCTAGTATTATGTTCATCTATGGATGTAAAGTCATTAATAAAATAGAGCTATAAATTATGTTTCAAAAGAGTATACAATATATGTGACTTGGTACATGTCACCTGCCTAAGGAGTGAATGAGTCACTAGAAGTGCACATCAGATGTATTATTTACAGATGTTATACTTTGCGCTATCTTGACATTTGCCAGTTTGTAAAGGCTATGTCTCATAAATCTCAGCAGACAATAAAAGCATTTATTCCTAGACCACTGAAAATAAAGGTAACTTAATAGAGGCTATAATCCATCTGATGGTCAAAATAGTTGCAACTTTATTATCGGAAAATAAGATCTTCATTTGCTATAAGTGAACATTACTCCATCAAAATCAATAATGTTGATTGACTGAAACAGAATAAATGCCAGAAACATATATCAAAATTTTCATGTAATATCTTGAAGGAGGAGAATGTTCTTCCTTTGTTGTTTTTTTTTTTTTTTTTTGCTTTTACCTTCCTTCCTTTCCTCCTTCCTTCCTTCACTCCTTCCTTCCTTCTTTCCTTCTGCCTGCCTGCCTGTCTGCCTTCCCCTACTTACACAACCCTCATCACTTTGCCTAGAGTTCTGTATATCTTGCATGGGTAAATCTGAGTTTAATCGACTTACTTAGATCCATATGGAGATTAATGCAAATAGAGGCCACAAGAGTGGCCAAAACAGAAGCTTTTAGCTTTTCGGTTGTAAACGTGTTTTTACATGGGTAGATAGGCACTGGAAACAGCACCAGCAGATTGGAAAAGCTGTATTTTGTATTTAGTAAATTGCAGTATTAGTAGGAAGGATCATGGTCTGCTCCCTAGGTTCTTCTCACAGGGTATTTTTGTTTTGTTTTTTTTTTGAAAAATAAATCCCAGTTGCAGGGAGGTAGGTCTGCTGGTGCCTACGATCACGCCTGTGTCCCTTCTGTAGCATAATAGGATTTTCGTTAGCTGTCTTAAGCTTCTGGTAGCAGGAAGAGAAGTATGTAATGCTACCATGGAGCTGATGATCTGTGGGCATTTCTAAGTAATTTTATTGTTTTGACATCTGTGACTGAAGTGGATTGAATTTGATATTTTCTTTGGTTCCTCTTTTCCTAAAAATGAAAAATTGAGCAATGCTTCATTTCTATCTTTTTAATTCTAGATCCTGACTCCCAGGAGTTCAGAGACTTTCTGCACTGGTGGATGCACTTGATGTGCATCACCGCCTAAATGCTATGCCATTCTGTGTGTTGCCAATTATAAATCAAGACAGTTTGATCTACTCCCTCAGGTTACTCTCCCTCAGGTTACTCTTTCTGCTTATTTTATTAAAAATATGGTTTCTGCTAATTTGCTGAAAAAAAATAATAAATTGAAAACTAATAGATTTGTATCCATAATCTCTTGTATCCACGATGAACCTTTGCACAGGCACTTAATGAGAAATGAACATGAACATGAAGGAATGCTCTGAAGCTGTCTAGGAATGATGAAGCCCGCTTATCTTCCCTCTGAAGATGAACTGCTGAGATGTTAAGCACAATAATTATGTACCTACTTTCTCTCTAATAAGCATTCTTTGCTTTCTGTCTCAGACTGGGGATTCTGAAGAACTGTGACGAACCTTTGCATCTAGTCTCTTTTGACTGCTAACTACATTCAATTTATGCTGTTTTCCTGTATTCCTAAATGAATATATATTTTGTGGAGTGTGAGTGAAGAAGAAAACCTGGGTACTGTGTGTTGCTGTTTTTCTTCTCCAGGTATATTGTCTAGGCAACTTTTGGAATTCCTTTCTCTTTACTTCCTACTTTTGTAAGGACCGGAGAAGCATCTACTTTTACAATAGGAAAAAAATGAAAGTGTACAATCATCTGAATTAAAATCTGAATTAAAAACTGCACTAAGTAACTCTTACTAAGTTTCTCATTAGAAGATATTTTTTATTTATCAAATGTGATTGCACATGCAAGCCTTATTTAACTAGTTTATTATTTTGATTGCATACCTCCAAGATATGTTTTGAGCTAAGGTAATTGTATTAATTTGCATCTTCAAAGGGCACCGTTGCAAAACTGAGTATTTTATTGAGGTAATTCCTGC
>NW_010583042.1:192538-277808 GCF_000705375.1 Tinamus guttatus | reverse complement strand
ATGAAGAAGAAATAATTGCATTCAATATTTTATATTGACTAGAAAAAGAAAAACAGAGAATCTTTAATCTTCTAATCCTAATAAAACAAAAACATGGAAGACAGAATGGATTTTCAGTGAGATGTAAAAATAAATTATTTCTATTTTTCAGGGAATTGTAGTAAAAGAAACCATTGAGTTGAGATAGACTCCCTTCCTCCAGTCAGCAGAGAGAAACACATCAACTGTGCTAGTCAACAGTTGATCGGGTAGTGGCTATCCAGTGGAAATGCTTTTAATTGTTTCTTTTTAGTTAGGACAAACTATATAATGGAAAACTAATTTTTAATCAGTAAAATCATACATGAGATTATATTACTTTAACTAAATTATTACAAAGTAGAATGAACCATTAAATTCACACGGGTTATGAATCTAGACAACTCTAAAAAAGTTTTGATCAGTGGCTGCTGCCAGCTGAATCACTGCCCACAGGCATGTTCTCCCTGAACTCTGCACTGCCATGTAAAGAGCAAATACCACATGCCTTTTTCTGCCCTGGTCATACACTTGCCTCTATGCAACAAAATCACAGCACTGACATTGCTTCTTGGATCTTTGGACTCTGTGAAGTTGAGGAGATTATAGGATAGAGAATCAAGCTTTTCTATCATCACATTTTTATGCTCTCTATAAATCATAGAGAGGTCTGATTTAACCTAGAAACACTATTGCCTGCAATTATCCAATAATACATAGATTAAAATAAGTTTTTATTGACAAAATCAGGATGAAAAATCTAGATTAGCAACCAAAACGATCCTATTGGATAGACTCATGGGTGACTTCTTATTTAATCAAGTAAAAAGGGAATCCAATATAAATTAATTACATTATGCTAAATTTGGTCAGATGTGTTAAACAATGTTGATACAGTCAAGATTAAAAAAAAAAAGGCGGGGGGAGGGATGTAACAGTCTGCCTTGTTATCAGTGTGTATGTTGTCACAACTTCTCAGCGAACTGTGACTGAGATGTATTAGCAGGTCAAAAGGACAAAGCTCTTCAATTTTTTACAGTTATGGAAAATGGATGACATTCAAAGAAAAGCTTAGTCTTAGCAGGGGACCAAAAGTGTTTCTTTTTTTCTTTATATATTTGAAAAGAAGAAAACAAACAAACACAGGCTCTGTTATTAAAAGTCTCTACTTCATGCCAGGCTTCTTCTATATGTTTATTGTGTACAATTTACTGCTTAAACCCCCTATAAAGCTCATATAATGATTTGGATAAAATCAGAAAGAAAAGTGCTATGAATCTTGTTTCCTGCAGTGGCAGAGGTTGGGCCAGAGGTGAGGTTTCAATGAATTACACTCATAAGTGACCATCAATTATAGATAACAGTGGAGTTAGATGCATTATTTTATCTCAAATTAGGGACATGCAATTGGGTGTTCAGAGGCGCTTGCTCAAGCAGCTTTATACAAGTGTTGGCAGCTGAATGAGGTAGGACTTGACTATATCATCCTTAAAGAAACAGATAATTAGTATCTCCTAATCATCTTTTTTTTTTTTCTTATTTTCAAAAGGTTAACACTTGAATGCTCTAAAAACTGATTAATAAGAAAAAAAAAAGAGAAATCTGATGACCTAATAAACTTTCTAACATTTACTATGTTTGATGACATATTTTAACATTTAAAGTACCATAATAATTTTGCTAACACTTAATACTCTTCTATTCAGGAAAGTATACCCTGCTTGTCTTCTGTGCCAAGGTGAAGACTCATGATAACAGTATAATCCATGGAGAAAAAGCTATAATAAGAAGAAACTTTGTTGCCAAAAGAGGCAAGAGAGGATGACTGGTTTATATTTCTATTTCATCAGCTCTTTTCTCACACTACATGACACTTGTCACTAATGCATCTTAATCATCACTATGCATCTTAATGCATCACTAATCTTACTTAAAAAAGGATCACATACGCTTCGATAGCCATGCCTTGGAGTGAAATTCAGAGTACATAGTTTCAGTCCTAGATTCTGGTAGACTCCAAGACCTAGGGTCTTAGATATTTATGGGTTGTAATACATACACCAGCAAATGAGGCAAATGTTTTTGAAGTTTAAATTCTCTTCCTTACTAGTTTTGCAATCATCTAAAGGATGTTTAAGTGATAATAATTATTTTGAAAGACAAAGCTTGGCCCCTAAAGGCAACATCAGAAATGAAGATGGAGCAGGAAAAACTCCATATATGGCTCAATAGACATTTTCTCTCAATTTCCTACTACACAGAAATGCTTTGGACTTGAAGCTATGTCTCTGTGAACCATATGGAAGTATTTCCAATCTAATGGAAGCCAGCACAGGTAGTCCTACATCGAGCTGGCATAGGACTTCTTTGCTTACTTGCACCTAGAGGTTCTTATTTACACTGTAGAAAACTACTTTGTGGAGAAATGCATGCCACGTTCTCAAAAGACCATCATGCTTCTCTAATTAAGTTTCAGTATTTTGCAGAATCAATATGTTCAGAAACTATTAATGCTTTTGACAGGACATTTCTGCTGTTCTTATCCTGTCTGAATACCTGTAAGAGTTAGGAGAAGAGAGTTTGGCCTACACCTCATGAAACTTTGGATTCTGGAAACCAAGGCTGCATATTTATCCTTAGAGTAAATCTCTATATTTTTTTTTCTTCACCACGAGCAAAGAAGCAACAGCCAAGACTTCCAGCATTGCTACCTTTAGCAATTATGCAGTTCAAAGATTAAAGAAAATACTGCAGTTTTTCTTTTTTGGTTGGTTGGTTTGTTTTTTGGTGCCATATGAGCACTTGTTGTCCCACTGACAAGACCGAGAATTAAATGTTAAACAAAAATGTCATTCAAAGTAACTATTTATCATGATGATTGTTATGAATGGTCCATTTAGAAAAGGAAAACTGTAGTCAATTGTTTTTAAATTACTGACCTATCGGCTTATACAGCCATTATTGATCAATTTCTGGGCAACGGCACAGGATAATCTCTGTCACATGATTTACTTTAACTGATTGAAAAAATTGGTTGATATCCAACCGTGATTAAAAAGAAAAAAAAAAGACTTAAAGATATTAAAAATATATTTTATAAATCCCTTCATGACTGAGTATAGAATATTAATCTAGTGTTATTAAATCAGTCAGCATAGCATCCTCTTCTGTAAATGATTGAACATTTGTCCTTTTTGGTATGAATATTTAGCACACTGGAAAAAAATATTCCTCTACTTTTTCTATAATGGTAATAAAAAGAAACTGATTATTTTTTACTTGTCCATAAAAAACATCCTCACATCAACCTGAATTTGATTAAGCTGGTATATCAAATATATATATGGAACTGTGCACACAAAGTTGGACATATAAGAACGTATGTACAAATTAGATGACTGCAGTATTCAGTAACACAATGAACAACCACCTCTGCTAATGTAACACTTCTTTTTTTGTATTCAGTTATTTGAAATGGAAATCATTTTTAGCAGGAACATGACATTCTTTTAGTGTTTCAATCAAGACTCCTTTATCAACACACTAATCGTAACTGCTTTAATGAAATACCTCTGACCTTGAAAGTTTATAATATAGTAATGGAACACCAAGAAGATACAGTTATGAAAAAAAAGAAGTTTTTCTTCTTTAGTAGAAGATTAATTACACATCCAATTTAAGAAACAAACAAACAAGCAAAATGAAATCAAACAAAAAACTTCCTACTACTCCCCAGAATAAGACTTCATTCTAGGTGCTTCAGAAATAATTCTCAATCCTATTAGAAGCGATAGGGTTGGAAAACTCAAGGTGCTTTAAATGATCTCAGCCTGCACACTTCCCACCTTGGGCTCAGGTCAGGAAGTTAGTTTAAAGAAGCTTTTAATACTGCAAGAATCCCCACCAAACAAAATAGTCTTTGGAGTCTTCAATCTTAAGGTCAGTGGATATTGAACTGATCCAATAGTTTAGAAGTGAACTATCATTTCAAATTCACTGTTATTTTTCTATTGTCTTTATTTGAACCTAGAATAACCAAAAATATGCAGTCTCTGTGTGTTCTGTCTCAATTGTAGCTGCAATTAGTTTTGTTTAAAATAGAAAATTAATCGCTGCCAATATCTTTCTTTCTTTCGTTCTTCTTTTTTTTTTTTTTTTTGACAATGCTTCAAGCTTGCAGTGGAATTAGAAAATGATTGTTAATTTACACATACAAGATAATTTTATGTGACTTAAGAAAGATTAAATGGAACAATCAGGAGTGACAGTGGAAGAAATTAAATCAGGATATGAATGAGCACTGTTTTATACTGTAGGTGTTCCTGCAAAACCTAATGCTAATACTTAAACTCATCAGTTAATCACTTCCCATATTCTTTTTCAAATATTAACCTTTTAAAAAGTTGAATTAGCTTAAGAATAACTTGATATATTATTAGGATTCATTTTAAAAGTCCATGCTGAAAAAGAATGGTTCTCTTTTTAAACAGTTTTTAATTATTATGAGGCTTATATGAAGAGCAAAATATATTTTAACAAGCATCCACACAAGTGGTCTGATTATGTTATTCTAATCTGCAAACCTAATTATCACCTTCTTATGGAGTACAAGGAACAGCTTTAGAAGAAAATTAATGTATCCTATCAGTGGGACAGTTTGTCACTTTATTAAATAATCATCGTCTTTGCAAATAAAATTGTTAGAAGCTTCATTGTATTAAGGAAAAAATAAAACCCCTCACACCATTACATATTAAAATTAACTTCCCACCGTTTCTTTAATGGTCTATTAAGCCTTCACTGTGGTGGATTATGAAGTACAAATGAGGATATCAACTGTTTCTAATACTGCAAGAAATAAGTATGTTCTATGTGCATTTCTTATTACTGTGAGTTATAATTTAACAAACATTTAAACTACTGTCAAAAGTCCTCAAGAAGGAACTAGTGTAAGAAGATAATTCACAAAAAATAAATATTACTTTTTTCTCTCTTTGATCAAAATCATAAGCTATGGGGAAAAAAAACCTGACATCTCTGTCCACTATTTCTGTAAAACGACTGATTCATATTCTGTATTTCAAACTAGAAGACAAAAAAAAAAAAAAAGAAAAAAAAAAGAAAGAAATTGAAGTGTTGCTACAGATGCCCCTAGAAGTCATCTTTAGACTGACCTCTGGCCCCAAAAAAAATGGAAATCTGGATGGAGATATTTAATACATGATTGTTTAAAGTATCATTCTCAGATACTTCAGACTGAAATTGCACTCTAAATCGTCAGAGGCCTTATGTTCAGAATGACATAGGTTGCAAGTGCTTACAGGAATCCCACTTCCAGGTACATACAGGGTCATATCTGTCCTGCAGTAAAGGACATCTATTGGACTCATCAGTTATTAAAGATTTTCTTTCACTGGTCGTGGAAATTAAAATGTTGGAATGATATTGTCTTTGTTTCTTTTGTTTTCTCTTCCTTTTTTTTCTTCCTCACAACATGCTTGTTATGACTCCCATGTAGAGCTAATTTGGAATTTTTTTTTAAGTTAGCTTTGATTAGACAATATTAACTACTGAAACAAAAAGCTAGATAAAACAAAGCCAGTTTTAATGGAATCTTCATCAGGAAAGGGTAGTTAGATAGCAGACAGAAATTCAGCTTATAATTACCCATAAAAACATATTAGCTTCTCCTTATTAAATGATCAGTGATCAATGTACATCATCTTCTATTTGGGAGACACAGCTGGCATATACCATAGTTGGACTAAAGTCTTGAAATTAATCTCCAGCATCTCAGACCCATGCTCTTACCTTTGCAACTCTAAGCAGGGCTTTCAGAGTTATTCACTAAAATTCCTCACCCTGGTAGCAGAAAATCAAGAAGTCTCTCAGATGGACCTGTGCTCCAGACACCAATTTCAAGCTAATCATGTGGCAGAGCTCTGCATTTTGTAAGTAAACATTCACCACTGCACATTTTACAAACCAAACCAAAACAATCCCATTCGCTCATAAACTAATCTAGCACAAGGTCAGCTGAAATGTGAACAACACACAGAGTGAGAAACTGAGTTTGTGTTAAGTGGATGAATTTGGGATTCACCCATTTCAGACAGGCACTACAACCATAAGAGCAATCGTGGGAGACACAAAGGTCCCATACTGCTACCCAGGCTACTCTAGAAACTGGATGAAAGTCCTAAAATTATAAAGCTTTGAGCTGTCATAAAAGTTCTCTTATTCTATTCATCCAGAAAAAATCAAAAATTCTATCTGTCTTGTCAGCAGAAAGATCAATCAAATCTGTAATGACAGCACATAAATATTTTATTCATAAAACTGTCATTCTGGTTATCAACAAGATTTACACTCCTTGTGAGGAAAAGCTTCAGTTATAGAGATACTGATTTTCTTAACTGATTGTTAAATGTAGAACTCTATGGCTTGCAAATATGGGTATATACAGCTGTTAAGAATGCCTAAAATTATGTGATATTTTCCTGTACACATGAGAAAATATTATGCTCTGTAAAATAAGGCAATCTGCCTAAAAATTAGCAAGTTATTTAATTTTGACACTACAAGGCCCTCATTAACCTTGGATAATGAAAAAAATCATAGAGTTAGTATTTTTATTATAGATTCTACTTCTCTGAACATTTTTTTTTTACTCACAAATGCGAAGACCAAAAGAACAACTTGTAATAAAAGGTGAAAAAAAAAAAGCTCAGATAAATCAGGATTTCAGTAGAAATACTAGCTTATCTATTAGGACTAACCTTTTTTATAACAACAGGTTTGGATTAATTCGAAAATCACAATTCTTGGAGAATAGAATACTATTCACAGTTAGTTAGATACGTCGAACTGCTCTTGAAACCAACCCCTCCATAGCCATAATTTAGTCTGCAGTGTTATAGACATATAGTCTCATACTTCTGGACAGACTTCACTGAGGAGGCAATGCTTCTCTAGACATTGAAGTCATTTTCTCTTTTTCACAGTTTGCACTGGACTTTCATTTCCCTCCATTCTAAAAAAGAACTAGCAGGTCTAGCAGAGCTTTCGATGATCCAGTGCACACAAAAATCCTAGCATGACACTTGAATATATCTTCTTCCAGAACATAGTTTGCAGAGTTCAGGACACTAAACTTGAATGCCCTCTAGCTTGATTAACTTAACTTTAAACTGTCAAAGAGTATTCTGGCAGAATGCATGGTCTGGTATGTGACATGCAGTAGTAACACCATGTTGACAGAAAATAAATGTTGCCATATAATCACCCGTGCTGCATATGTTAGTGTAAAGGAATTTCAGAGAGCCAGTTAGCATTCCTGGAAAAGGCTTTCATGGAAAAGGCATGAAAGCTTTCTCCATTATGCTCTCCTGGAAGTACTTTCTTGTTTACGTGCATGTAGTTGGGGTGATTCCCAGTCAGCCTAGAATAAAAGCTTCATAATATAAAACAGCAGGTAGACCAAACAAAGCAACACTTAAGACTTCAGATAAGAGATGTCGTTGAAAAGTGCTTGCCTCTTGCTCTCTCAGCTTCTCCGTATCCTTTTTTATTAAAATACTAAACCATGAGCATTAAGTAGCTCTTAAATTAGCTTTATAATAAAAAATTGAAATCCTTCTTAACCAAGAGTGTAGTTTTGTTGAAATCTGTATCTTTGATTATTTTATAAGTGAAAGAACAAAGTAAAGCCAAGAAAGGCAAGGAAAAAAGGCGAAAAAGTAGAGAGAGAAATGAGAGGCATGAGACACCAAAAGAATGGAAAAATAGACCAAAAAAAAAAAAAAAAGTTCCTTTTACCAAGAATATGTTTCAAAGTTCAAATTTCACCTCAAAACTTCCTTCACTTGAGACAGGTACAAATCATTTGACAAGGATGAAGAAGCTAGAATACTGTGAGCAACTACTAGACCCTAGCTTGTGCCACAGAGTACTCTACTAAGTCCATATCTTTTACCACATGTTTCAGCCATGTCTTCATGCTCTATGGTAGCATGCTTCTAAGACTGAGGAGCTAGTACGGTGGCCCAGATGTAGCTCTGGAAATGCAACTTACAGAGTCAAAGCGGTCATCTTGTGCTTGAGGTACTCCAAACCACACAAGAACATGTGGTCTTGCATTCCACTCAGATGTCAGAGTGCTGCCACCCAACTTAGGAGAAGACATACAGCTCACTATATAAGAGGTCAACTGTGACTGTCAAAATAATCTTGAGAAATTGGCAGAATCAGAGCAGGTACAGGGTAGCCCTGATGGGCATCTTCTTTCTGTAACTTTTTGTAGTTCTGTGCTTGGCATGTGAGATTATCTAGCATGCAATATGATACATGTAAACCATTCCCTTTGTAACAAGTAACAAGTTCCTTTTGTAACAAGTGTGACAGTGACCATGATATTTATTTTGAACACATGAATAAAGCAGAGGACAAATACTGTTATTCATTAAGCAACACAGTTAAAAATTGAGTCATTTAAGGACTTTAAACAATACAAAAACTCCTCCTTTTTGGGCTAGTGCCTTATCCACTTTGTCCAGCTGCTGTTTTGTTGCCCAGTGTTTAAAACACTATTGAAGGAAGTAAGTGAGTGTGTATGATTGTCCTCAGTCAGAAGGCAGGGACTGAACCCCCATCTCCCACTTCCTACATGAGTACTTGGACTACAAAGACACTATAAAAATGTGGCTGATGTGGTGTGAATGCTGTGCTGCTTTCCTACTGCAAGATTTTCTTTGACACACAAGCCCTATTTACACAGGCCAATCCACTCAGGTTTCGTTTCTAAATGTTGAATACAACTTGACAATTAAATTTATGTTCCCAAATCAGTTACACATATACTTTACAATTCTTTCTGCAATCAAAGAAACTAAACATATTGAAGATTTCATTTAGAATGAGTTGTCAGCTGTCTCATATCAGCAAGAACATATTTCTTTGATTAACACATATTTTTTCTTTGAACATCAACAAAATCTTGATAAAGAACTAAAGATTGACAGCTTAACACAGCCTTCAAGGATTTGTTATCAAAATCTAAATCACTTAGGAATTTACATTGCTTCTACTTATACTAATACTGTAATTATTAATATATCACCATATCTAAAAGGAAAAGTTCTCAAATTATTGTAGCTCATTTTAAAAAATCGATGTTACCCCTGTTTTTTAATGTATTTTTTGAGCACAAATATTCTAACTACAGAAAAAAGTTCTTCCCTTGACCATTATACTCCCAAATCACAAGTTACTGTTCCAAAGAGCATTCAATGCCTTTAGACATCTTCATAATTGGCTCAGAAATAGTATGCTGCAAGAAAGGTTAACAGACCTTGCTGTTCCTCATATGGAGAAATCTTTATTACAAAAAAAAAAAAAAAAAAGGGTGGGGGAAAAAGAACAGAAAAGTAAAAAAAGGATAACTGAAAGGTCCTCAGGAATCAGGAAACCATATTACTTGCGGCTGTTCTCTAAGTCTCATTTAAACAAGAAGTCACAGAGCTAACAGATGGCTTTTCTCTGAATACAGAATGAAAATCCTAAGCAGCTTTTCATATATATGCCTATGCCACACAGACTCAAGTGATACTTTCAGAGCTCTAGGCCTACATTTTAGGCATATCACAAAAACAACCTAGATTCAATATGATTTTAAAATACACTTTTTCCTCAATCTCAGAGGAATTATGTTGTCATCATAATCACATCTAAATGAGATCTCATCTAGTCCAACCCCCCTACACACGCAGGGTCACCTAGAGCACGTGGCACAGGACTGCGTCCAAGCGGGTTTTGAAGATCTCCAGAGAAGGAGACTCCACAACCTCTCTGGGCAGCCTGTTCCAGTGCTCTGTCACACTCACTGTTAAAAATTTTTTCCTTAAGTTCCTGTGGAACTTTTGGTGCTTCAGTTTGTGGCCATTACCTCTAGTCAGTGGCCACCACTGAAAAGAGACCAGCACCATCCTCTGCACTCCCTCCCTTGAGGTACATTGTTTTCCACACATATCTTTGTCTGCCTTGACACTCATCCAGAGAGTCCTCCTGTGCATTGAGCTCTCCTGTGCAATGTGTTCTGTGTGTCCCTGCTTGAGCAGGAAGGTTGGACTAGACGATCTCTACTGATTCTCAACCATTCTCTGATTCTGTGATTAAATCAGTGTGGAGAATCACAGTGTAGTGCTGGATGTTTGGGGTATACTACCTGTGAAGTGCTGGATGTGAAGTAAATCTGAGACCCAATTGCTCCTAAGTTAAGACACCAGGCCAGTTAAGGCATATCCTGTGTATCATGTCAGTCCATGCAGTACTGAAAACATATCTGGACTGTTTTTATTATCAATGTGTACTGCAGTATATCCCTGAAAAAATATATTCTCTAAAAATAGGGTCTCAATAATTGGAATTAAAGAATTAATAATAATAAATAAATAATCTTTTAAAAGCTCCATAACAAACTCACAGGTCAGAGTGAAGGTGTTCATTTTGTAATTAAATTTTCATATCTTTGTACTTAAGAATAATGTGTTTATGTTTATCAAATAGGAAATGTAAAATACATTCCTTGACAATTCATTTCATTGCTTTTAATGATGGGGATATCATCAATAATATTATAAGTAAGTGCACTGAGGCCACTTAGCAACTTCTTTGACTGGATTTTGAAAAAAGACTTGTTGGTTTTGCAACATATATTAGAAATGTCTGCTACTTAACCCTTTGTAAAGAGCAACATCTGTTGCAAATATGAAATATCCTTACATAAAACTTATGCAAAGATTTGACATTTACTTCAAATGAATTAATTCAAAATAATGTCAGAAAATCAACTGCAAATTTACATTCTTAATATTCTGCAGTTCTGACCACAGAAATTCTCTGGCAAAAAGGAAGCAGTATTTCACAAATAATTTCTATAATATTTTTGAGACACTTTATTTTAAAGTATGGTCATGAATGTCAGGGAAGATAACTTTATTACTTTGTAGAGAAATATATGACTATATTTCATGAGTAAGCAACAAATGGCATACTGTATTCTCTTTGTTTTGCCACAGGGCTTCTCCTATCTCATAGACTCTCTTCACTTGTGAATTTACTATAATGAGATAGTCAGAAAGCTTTTATTGCCATTGGGTTATTAATTTTTTATTTCAAATTGTGTCTGTTCACTTCCTATATACTGAAGTTTGCCCTATTGTGGTAATAAAAGACAGTAGTTTTAATTAATTAAAGAATGTGTAGAACATCCAATAGCCACTTCAAAATCCATATAGAAGGTTCAAGACACACTGAGTAATGAAACATCATCTTCAATAAAATCCTTTACCAGCTTGACATCAGCTGGTAAAATTAGATTTAGATTAGATTTTGTTTTAACATGGGCCAATAGCATATAGATAGGCCTATTGTGAATTGAAAGTTTATGTGCAACAAGCTGGGTCAAGTTCTTCATGTCATTGTGTACCGTGTTAAACAATTCTTTCTCCTAGGCAGTGTGATGATTTTCACCCTTTTGCATGGCTATACATTTTACTTGACAATTTCTAAAGCAACAGTTTAACAACTGGATATCATTATATATCTTTAAAATACCTAATTTTCCCTAAAAAAGAAAAGCATTCCCATTGCGTTTTGTAAATATTAGCAATACATCTACTGTTTTACTAAAATATGTAAATATTAGTAGTACATCTAATTTGTCTGTTGTTTTTAAGACTGAAAGATGAGAAGCCTTTTGCAACACCTCTAACAAAAGTGTCCAATAACCAGTGAATGACCATTATAAAGTGCAAAATCTGTACTCATTTTGTTCCAGCAGTAGTGAATTTGACATATGAGGACCCTAAGAATGTAAACATAAACTCATTGCTCAGACACAATGCACTGTTTAAATTTTCTAAGGGGTATTTAAAATCACTGGGAATGCTCAGGACTATTACCAGCCCTTTACTTAGAATATATTTTATGCAGCCCACTGCCTCTATTCCTCACGAGCCTGAACTCAAGATTCACCAAACATTCCAGACTTCCAGATAGCCGTTCAAGAAAAATATTTAACCGATTAAGAAATTTTCAAGCAGGAATCCATTAGTCCATTAGCATCTTCTAAAGAAATGATGCAGGTAATGGAGACAGACACTTCTATAATTTTGTTCTCTAACCAACAGACATAAGCATGTTGAATCAGCATTATTTTCTGTTGGAAAAAGTATGGACTACTGCATTTTCAATGAATAAAGAATATTTGAAGGAAAAAAAAAAAAACTCTCTTTTTTTTAGTCAGCTTGATATGTTGACCCAAGTTGCAATGTGACAGAATCTAGAGCTTTTTGTGAAAGCCTGGTAAATATTTAATACTGGTGTATCATTTGCAAATATAAACTGTATTAAATGGATATCTGCCTAATCCTTACAATAAGGATCCTATAACACTAGGGTAAGCCCTATAGACTGAAGAGCTGCAAGATAGTATCAAAACGATCATATTGGTTTTGCCCAGCTCAGTAAAATCAAGCATGCATGATACACTTCAGGAACTTTTCTAAAGGTGACACACTCCTGTGTTTGAAGTCTGACAGAAGATGGTGATTGTTCTTCCCTTTTTTCTATTAACTTTATAACCAAGAGCAAGGCAGGGGAGGCTTTATAAATACAGGCCAGCTCTTGATCATGTGCAGATACTTCAGAGTCTGTGTCATAAATTGTTTTGCCTAATGTTTTTTCTGATGACTACTACTGCAGCAGTCCTGTCTGAGTGCAGAAGTGTTGTCTTTCATGAATAGGAACCGGTGGGTTCAATGGGACAGGTAACAGATGTCTGCAACGTGGTCTCTGCATGAGCTCTGTGTCTTTTTCTAATGTTCTCTGCTCAGTCACAGTCAAAAAGGGAGGAGGGGTTGAAGGGACTAATGCTAAAATATCTGCCTTTCCAGTTAAGAATATTCTGTTGAGCATTACTTAAAATGGAACATTTCAGTTTTTCATTCAAAACTAAAATAAGCCAGTTTTAAAACAAAGGCTAAGCATATCTAAGAATGGAGCATTTTAATCACAAAATCCCAGAGCTGCTGAGTTTGGACGGTACCGCTGGAGAACATCCATGTTTCGCTTCATGTCTATTACCTCTTTTCCTGATGCTAGGAACCACTGATGAGAAGAGTCTGACTCTGTCTTCTTTATTATAGTTATATCTAACTTGATAATATCCTTCCTAAGCCCCAGGTTAAACAGTCTAAGTTCTCATAGTCTTTCCCTGTGTGAGAGTGCCTCATGCCCTTCTGTAGATTTGTGGCCCTTTGCTGGACCTGTTTCAGTAAATCCATGGTTTTCTTATGCAGGAAAGCCCAGAAGTGGACACAGCACTGTGGGTGTGAGGTTATTCCTCCCCAGGTGCAACACTTGGCATTGGCCTTCTTCGAACTTCATGAGAGCCTAAGGCACTACAGAGAGGCACCAAGCATGCGATTTTCCCAGAAAAGGCAGAAAAACTTCCCCCATAATGCTGTCCTTCAGATACTTCCTTTATGTGGATATGCTTGGGGGGACCCCACTTCAGGTCACTTTGTTTATTGCAATGTTTCTTCTCTTCACATCATCCTGGGCCTTTTGTCAGCCCCATGAACTGCTTCCTCACTTGATAGTTGGTCATTCTCCTCCACCATTTGCTCCTCCATAAGAAAAGATTTTGCTTTTAAACAAATGCTACCTTTTGCAAATATAGGAAAAAAAAAACAATCTTATTTTACCTATCTCTCTGTGATGTTTGGCCATCGAACCAAAATTAATACTTGCTTTGCAAAGCAAGTGATTTGAGGAAGCAAGTGAAATAACTTCTATTTTCTTTGCTGACAGGCTGTATTAGAAATATTTTTCAATACAGTTCTTGAATATAGCAAAGTATATACTGTATATATAGTATTCATATAGCTCGTTACTGGACAGGACTTTTTTAATGAGGTCATGCAAGATATGTTACTATGATAGATACTTAATATAGTGAAGTTCTCAAGCAGGTGCACAGAAGAACTTGCTAAAGATTTATATCTTTATCTGTGTATTCCTATCTTTTGCCTTTATGGGCTTAACAGAATAAACCACTATCTAATAACTTGCAGGTCAAAATGTAAACATAACTACCTACAGGTATATGTATTAAAAAAACACTGATTCTCTTGGAACTCACACAAAGTAAATCAGTACTTTTTACGTGTATCTTTAATATCTGGAGAGTATGTATATTGGCACAAAATAAAATCATAAGTAAACAAGTTGAAAGGAAATTTTCGAAGTACATAGTAGCAGTATATTAGTATACGATACTAACTGAGAAATTTGAAATATTAACATTTTTCTGGTTTAGGATTTCTTCATCATAAAAGATCTTTAAATGAGGACGATAGACTCATGTTTGAAAATCTCAGTGATAATGTGCTGAAAACTAAATACAAACTATAAATACTACACAAGTTACTTTAGACTAAGAAATTTCTTGCATGCTACTGAGGGCCAGATAGTCAAATTAGGCTCATTTAACTGAATATTATTTTAGAATCACAACTTTTAGAAATTAATATTAACTTGAATTATTTTTTTGTTATTTTGTTTCTTTGCTTTTTTCCGTGTGTATATTCTCTTCACATAACTCATACATCTGTTTTAATCAAGTTCAAGTCTATTATGTTTATACAGATCTCCCTGCAGGGCATTTTGGCCTAAACGAATCATTATTTCAACAGTTATGTCCTAGCTTAATGATACAGTTTCTTGAAATGCTGTCTTTTGCAAGCTTACTTCCCCTTGAGGTTACTTCAACCCTTCCACACTGAAATAAGGAAATCTGACCCTGTTCTTAAGCAGGAGATACTGAGAAGTGAACAATGTTTTCTCAAGCACAGTAACTTCAACACTTCAGACCTGTAAGATGACTATGGTGACAGCTGAGATTCTGATTTTCATGAACATCATTTTAAGTCTTGGTTTCTAAATGCATCAAAATCCATAATATCAAGTCATCTACTTCCAGAGTATTCTACAATATTAACTGGTAGTAGTTAAAAGTCTTTCTAGGCCTTGTGATGTGCAGTCTTCAACCAGTGCAGAAATATTCTACTTTCACTCACAAATGTAAAGTATCAGGAATTTTCATATTGGTATACTCCATTGATATATTTATTTATTGCCACGCTCCCCAGGATAGGAAAGTCAAGGAACACCCTCAGGAATTTGAGGACTATAATTATGAATTAATTATGAAGAAAAAGAAAAAAAAATCTCCATACCAGAACTTACTGTAATTTAATCATCAAAGCAAATATAGTACCATTGGGTTTTGACAGAACTCTGCACGTAGTTAATCCAAAGGCAATTTATTCTTAAATTTGATCCAAATCACTAATTCTGTTGATTCACTAGCCAATATGACCACCTTCCTGCTCGGACTGTTTGGGCAATTGTAGTAATGGAAACCTTACTTCCAATTTAATATCCAGGTTTCTAGCTATAGTATACTGTGACCAAAGGCCATTTCAGTCCTGTAAGGAGATGAGATGCTCTTCTTCAGAGCAGAACCTCAATGCAAGCATCTGCTTTACAGAACTGGTTAATAGCTATGGAAGCTCAAAACCTTGGAAAATCAGGCAAGACAAAAATCATAGAAAGCCAAAAAAAGATTTTTTTTTGAGTCAGGAGAGATGTTCAGAAGTATCTGTGTATGATTTTCAAAAGTAGAAGTGCTACTAACTCTGGAGCCCGCTATGAACTCACTTAATCTTTGCTGGACTGGCTGATCTAAATCATTTAGACTCATGAGAAAATCACACTGGTGAAAAGTAAAATATATCTTGCTATTTGGAGCTGCGGTGTGGAAAGCTAAAAATGGACTTTATTTCATATACTGTAGGAAAATGCTGCTGCAGCATATTATGGACTATTGACACATGCTAGTGACTGTTAAAGGAACAAACTATTTCACAGAATCACAGAATCATAGAATGCTTAAGGTTGGAAGGGACCTCTAGAGCTCATCTAGTCCAACCCCCCTGCACACGCAGGGACACCTAGAGCACGTGGCACAGGACTGCATCCAAGCGGGTTTTGAAGATCTGCAAAGAGGGAGACTCCACAACCTCTCTGGGCAGCCTGTTCCAGTGCTCTGTCACACTCACTGTTAAGATTTTTTTCCTCAAGTTTCTGTGGAACTTTTGGTGCTTCAGTTTCTGGCTGTTTCCTCTAGTTCTGTCGGTGGCCACCACTGGAAAGAGGCCAGCACCATCCTCCTCGCTCCCTCCCTTGAGGTACTTATAGACACTGATTATATTCCCTCTCAGCCTTCTCTTCTCCAGGCTGAACAGGGCCAGCTCCCTCAGTCTTTCCTCATAGGGCAGATGTTCCAGGCCCCTGATTATCCTTGTGCATCCTTTCTGACTAAGCATTGTTGGTCAGAAAATTTTATTCAACAACTACAACAATCTGCATTTTTTATCACTACACAAAAGAAGAAATATTTTTAAAATCAGTCTACTTAACAATATATTGTCCAAGTCTCTATATTCTCTTTTAGAAATGTATAATCTTTCTGAATAGTCTTTCAAAATGCAGAGAATCACTGATTTTTCATGTTCTTTCAATATCTCAGTACTACAGTAGGTAGAGACTTGAACTATATATTTTTGTAATTAATTTCCTTAAGATAATGTTAGAAACATCAGATTCCTTAAAATATAGATGAATTTCAAGGTGAGCCTGCTAGCAGATGTTATTAATGGCATATGATTTATTGTGACATGAAATCTGATCTGAAATTCATGTTATTAGCTGAGCTTTTTATAAATTATAATTGCCAACCGCTGAAAATATGCAGAAAGACCACTGATAAACTAGCTTCATCTTCAGGGCCTTGAATATCTGCATTTGCAAAGTGTCCAATATCTCTAACCTTGCTGAATCTGTATAATACATTTTGACATATAGTCTAAGTTTAAGTTCAGATTCATTCATCGTATAATTCTTTCAGATGAGCATCAGAGTAAGAATAATGAAAGATAATGCAACATAAAGGTTTACTGTGGGACTTAAACAGAAATATACACTTGGGTTCACAGTCTGTGACTGTATAGATGCTAAACAGATTGAGTATTCAAGGAAAAAAGCCCCCACATCTAGCTGTTAAAATATGGGAAATGTAAAATTTACACCCACAACCTGAAAACAGTAAGAAGTTGCATATATTCAAACATCATTCTGTACAGTTCTAAGGAGATTTACAGCCCTCTGGCATGAACACTTTCATGCCTTTCTATGAAGGCTTGCATCTCATGAGACTTTCCAGGTTAGCCCCATGGCAAACTAAAGTCTATGAATAGGCTCAAAAAGACAAAATATTTTGGTAAATATATTTTCTAGATAACTCCTTTTATTCCCATGCACTTAACATCTTTATCTCCCCTGCCGTTCTGCCTTTAAATGTTAATTAATGTTTCTGAAATGTTGCTTTACCCATCGCAACCGATGTACTAAAATATCCAAATAAAAAAGAAAAACATAAGCATTGCATTATGAATATTATCTACTCAGCAAACCAGATACTGAAAGAAGGTGAATTGACAGTACATGTTGTAATACATTTTTAATCTCCAGAAAAGCTCTGAGATAACATTCCAAATTCAAAAAGCAACACAAGGAACAGATGCAAAGTCTCATTCTTGACTTTTTTACATATCCAAAGCTTTTTAATGATAAAAAGCATTTATGTGTAAAATGGCATTCACTTGCCCTTACTAAGAGTATATATGGAAGAGCCCCTTGTCAATGCACCAGTGTGCGTGTGGGAATGAAACATAAGGATCACCATCTGCAGCTGTCTAATAAGTGTTCTTCAGTGCCTAATGGCAAAGTGTCAATTCAGGGATGCTCAGATACCACAACGCATCATCTTGTCCATGCTAGTCTTACAAGTCAAACATTTTGCATGGAAGAACAGTTTATTTATAATACTATTCATTTCATTTGAAACACCAGATATAAAACAGTAAGACTACAAGCAGCCTGGGAGGACATACATAACATGAGATGCACCAATTTCCTCTCTTTTATAAGACTCAGTATTTTAAAGGATATTCAAAACCCCTTCAGATTATACCTTAACGTGGAAAGAATCTCTTCATATGCAAATATTTTTAGATTCTTACCTACTGTTGAACTTCTCTGGATGTTTTTCTCTCATGATGTGGAATCTGTGAGCAATTGAAGCATCCTAGCAGGAAAAAAAAAAAAAAAACTGTAAATCTATCATGATGGAAAAACTGCAAAGCAGAAAATCAAACCTGTAATGCAGACATATCATTAGTAAGATGTTGAGTGAAATATCATTGTTCAACAAGAGCAAAAATCTGATCAGTTAGAAAGCTCATGGGTACCCCTTTCCAGGAATGGGGTATCTAACATGACTGATTTATTACACTTTCTACATAGTCTTCATTATAAATCAGATCTAATATTTATTTTTACTGAAACTGTCTTCAACTTCTTTATAGCAGACAGCATCCAGATTTGCTGAAGGTTTACAGTAATACCATTCGAACAGTACTTTTTGTTGGAATACTAAATAAAGTCTACAAAACCTATTCCTCTGGTAAAGCTGTGTGATTCAGAAGAGTTACATTATATGCATACAGCTTGATATTTGCATATGGCTGTTCAATAGCTTTCTATAAAAATTAGAGAATAGTCCATTTCCTACATATCAGGATGGAAAAAAAAGAGTGATCTGAAAAGAAAATCAGGTTTTCCAGTTTAGAAGAGACTTATTTAAATTAAATATATCTCAACAAAATACATTAAAATATAGTAATTGATGACTAGTCCTAACTAGCTAGAATGCATACCTGAAATGAAAGAGTACACAGTATCTATATATTGATGAACTTTTAAAGAAAATCAAGCCATTACAGTTGTGGAAGTTGCTGAAAATAAAATATAAAATAAAATATTTGAAAGGATGGTGCTAGTTTTGTATGTCCTCTGTAGATATAAAAATAATGTTTTCTTCATTCCAGATCATTTAACACTTCATTTACAAATTCAAACGGTATTTACAAACTGGGAATTAAGAAAGCAAAATGATTTATACTGATCTTCAAATATCAATATTAACTATGTGTGAGAGTATATAATCTATCAGTTTTGTAGTCATGCAAGACATAACAAACACAAAGAAATTTGTTTTTCTCACTAAAAATATTATTTTATTTGTTAAATGCATGTTACTAATTGCAAATCATGTTTCCATAATTATATCTTAAAATATTGCATATATAAGAAAATTATTACAGACTGAGGTTATTAGTTAGGAAAATTAATAATAGTTTTCATTGAATTCCATTTTTATCTAAATAGAGTTTGTTGTAAACTATAAGTAAAATCATAATTATAAGAAACTATTATGTAGAAGAAAGAATTATTTATGATCTCAAAGGTCATGAAAATATAAAAACCAAAAATTTCAGAGATTTATTAAATTTGGTTTGAAATCCTTCAAGGAAAATGTTTCAAAATTCTCACAAATATGAATTTGCATTTAGCAAAAAAAAAAATTAAAAGTATATCTTAATGCTGATTCCAAACATAATTAAAATATTTTGTTTAAAATAATTTTTATTTAAACCAACCCACCTTAGTATAAATAGGCAAGTGCAGATATACAGGTACCCACTAACATCAAACATGTTTGCAACACTTTATGTATTAAGTTATTTATTTATTTATTAGAGTCTTAGAGCAAACTCCAGAGTACAGACTCGTACAACCTCTAGATATGGCTTACTAACCCATGGGTACTTTGAAAAAATAAATGTGTGAATTTGATAACATGTCAGACAGAACTGCTCGGAGTGGGATTGATGATATTTAACTTTTAAGATTATGAATAAAAAGTAATAAAAAGTGATAAAGTTTTCACAGTATTGTACATACACAATATATACATAATGGGCACAGTATAGAATTTTTCAGCAATGTGATTTGTAATCACTAATCAAGTGAAATCAATTAATGGCATCAGTAATCATACTGTCTCCACTGAAATCTTCACATTATTCCTGATCTCATTATGCAGTTTATATACCTGCATATAGGATGATGCATTATTAACCAACATGCCTCTATTTTTTTCTATATTTAAGAAGAGAATCATCAGTTAATATTTTACTGTCCTTCAAGGAAATGAGAGCAAAAAGTCCTAATGAATGAATGAGTGTTAGTCACAGAAAACCTTATCTTTCTGATTTCTTCTCCAAACTGTCATCTGAAACTTTGCATGCAATATTCTCAAACTCCATCTACCATTGCCTTAAATTTATGCAATGCAATGCAATTTTATAATGCAAGTATCTGCAAGTACCCTGGTGACCCCACAGCTCTTGAATACGAATGAAACAGAGAATAAACCCTGAGATGTCACACTTCTAAACAAAGCCTGCCAGCTGGACTAAAATAATAACTCTGTTAACTTTAGAAAGGTTCATTGTTAATACATTATCCCACACTAGATTTGCCAATATGAGAAAAAGTATATTTGCTAGCCAGTTCAATATGAAACAGAAATAAAAGCACTACTGTTGTGGTTAATTGTGAATTTTCTCTACATTGAAGCAAAAGCAAAAAAGACAGACCCAAGACAAACTGAATAAGGGAGTAGCAGCATATTTGACAGAAACTAGGAAACGCTAATCAAGGACTAACTGTCTAATGAATGAAATGAAAAGGCTCATGTGCTTACGCATGCATAACCATTGCGGGACACAGACAAGCTAGGGATCAATGCCCACTGCAGATGGCAAACAGGGCAGTTGGTTCTATACAAGGCTGATTCGATTGAAATTTTCTCCTGCCCATACATTTTCTGACTCCAAAGCAGAGAGGTAAAGCTGAGAGGTAAAAAAGGGCAATACACAAGGTTTATTTTGATGGGAACACTAGACAGGCATGTGTCACACTAATTTCATCAAAAAAAAAAAGAAAAAAAAAAACACAGAAAAGCCACAAAACCCTGATGAATGTCTATGGCTTTGCTAACGAAGCGTGTAAACCACACTAGCAATTGCACAAAGATAAGCAAAACAGGAGCTGTGATGGGAGGCCCGACTGCTGTCTTAAAACATTCAGCTGACTCTACTATGCCCAGCACTTAAACCCCCTACCAACCTTAACTCCATGTTATAGGATCATTTATAAGTAGCCTATAAAGCTTGCACCTTAACAAGATAATCCTTTGCTTTATGAAAAGAAAAAACAAAACAAAACAACAACAACAACAACAACAACAAAAAAGGGGAGAGCAGGTCCCTTACTGTGAGCTGTTACTAGTTTATTTGAAATAGAATCAGTCTTTCCAAAAAGGAGCATCGAGCATGATGTACTTAGAGTCTACTACTCATTTTGGACCAATGAAGAAATAATTTCTGTTTGTGCCAGAAGTTATATTGAAATCAGCTAATTAGCTATACTAAAAAGAACACAACAATGCTCATGTTCATAATAAGTTGAACATTTATGCATTATTGTCTTAATATTGTGAACTCTTCTGGCACCTGATATTGGAGGTGGCCAATAAAAGATGAGAAATTTCTTTTATTTTTGATAACAAAATAATAATACCAAAGTATCCAAGACTGGAGATGTTTTTAAGGAGCACTTTTGTATCAGGTCTAGTGTTGGTGCACAAAGTTCATCTGAATAACTAATCATAAAATTTTGTGTTTCTGACAATGCAATATGAATATTTGAGTTGTATCTATTAATATGAAATACTATTTAAGACATACACTATTTTAAAGCCATTTAGATGTCATATGCAATATACAGTAATAGCCTAGATGACAATCATTTCTTTGAACTTTCTTCTCATAGCATCACCAATCTAATTCAAAGAAACATATTCTCTTTCATATGTACCTCTTTGTAGGTTTAGATGGTTTCCATTCGCTTGTGTAGGATATTAAAAGCAGAGTTGAAAAAACTAAGATAAACATTAGACGAACACGAGCTGTAGTTTATTCTGGTCTAACAAGAACATTATTTTTACCTTTTTTTTTGTTTTTTTGTGGTAATAAACTTTTTAAAAAGCGTATTCTTGAATGCCTTTATTCTCTATAAAAGATTTGACTAGAAGAAACAGTGAACATGTAAAAATGTATACACACTTATATACCCTTAATTTGATCCTGTTCAGAGTCTGAAGTAGCTAGACTACCCTTCTATTATCTCACTCAGGTTTGTTTTAAATCCTGACAGCGAAGATAAGATAGAGAACAGACAGAGCATATCTGAATCTACTACTAGGAAATGGAAAAAATGTTTTAATTGAACTAGGACATTTCTCAAAGTGACCTGCCAAGAAGAAAAGAAGCTTAAGTTGCTACACCTCTTTAATACCTTATGATTGACTTACACACATATATATTCATCTTTTTAATGGGTATTAGCATTACCGGAAAGCAATCTGAAGCAGTCTTTTCAGAGAAGTAACCTTATACATTGTGAATAACCTTATAGAAAGATTAATGTATTTAATATATGTCTATCTATAAGCTTGCTGTGATTAAAATTTCCATTAAATAATAATTTTTATGCTGGTGAACAAACAAATGACCAATGTGCATCTTCTTTGAATATAATATAAATGGTCTTATTTTTTTCTAAGATGCTTCTTTAATTAAAGCTTAATGGACTCATAAGGCTAGGAAGCTTAAGGGATAATTCAGTAACCTGTAATCTTTGGATCAGAATGCCAGTCTAACCTGAACAACCAGTTAGCTCATCTCAGCTCAGTTATTAATGTGGAATAGTAAAGGTGGACAAAAATTCATCGAAAACAAATTAAAAACAGTTGTTTTGCTTGGCTCAAGAAAAAAAAAAAATATTTTCTAGATAAACAAACCTCTTCATCATTATTATGTATCAGATTTTCTGCACTGAATAATAACCAAAGAGCCTTAGATGAACACATAATATGCATAGTACAGTAATCTAGTCCATGATCCTAGTCTAGAAAAAGATACCCCAGAAGCTTTAGGTCCTGCCCTGTTTGCATCAGTATGTTATCAGTTCATGTAGGACTCCCATGTATTTTGATTAAATTACATATTCTAACCTGGACGATGAAGTAGCAGGACTTCCAAAAAAATCCATTAATATATTAGTTTTTGGTGAATTCTTATAGTATTGATAGTTTTTAGTGCAATTCTGAGCCTGTATATCTGGGGGGAACAGGAGTGGGAAGGAGGGGGTAGGTTGAAATACCTGAACTGGAACAAAGTGCTTTTTCTTTTAAGAAAGCTTACTTTCTCAAGAAAAAAATGAAAACTTATTTCTTTCCCCAAGAAAACACATAAGCTGGCAAGACAACCTTACTCTTTGTGACAGTGATATTGCTGACAGCCTGCCGTGTGTTTAAATATGGCCATATTTAAATACATTTTAGTTTTACATCTATTACTAAGTCAAGTTATAGTGCACATGTCAAATACACATTTTAAAAGGTAATGAATAACCACTGTATTTATAACCAGCAGTCAAATGACCAAAGGATGGTATATTTGGAAGCCATAACAAGATGATAAGAGCAGCACATCAGATGTAAGCATATTACCTCTACATTTCCATTTAAATTCAGATATCTGCTAAATTTCTGACAGTGTATTTGAACAATTTGGTGCTGGAAATATTTTATACAGTCACAAACGATATGCTATTTTGCAGGAAAGAATGTGTTTGAGGGAAACACTATGTTCTGCTTCTGTATAACTTTGTAACATCTGGACATGCACACATATTTTCTCAGTAGAATTTACTTCAGTCAGTTCACTTAGTCTGACCAGGTGTCCTACCTGAGTAGGGACCAGACCAGACACCGGTCTTGCAAAACAACTATTTGTAACCATATCTCAGGGAGTACCTTGGAGGACCTATTTTAGTAATTGATACAAAATTTCTATGCAACCATCTTTTAAGTCAATAACTGAATTCCAGGACCATCAAAGGAGACTGGGAGACAATACAGATACCTTATTGTCTGATGCATAAATGTATGTGCCATGATTTAATATGATGCAGAAAGCGTGCCCCCTGTACCACGAATGCTGCTGGGAATATGCTGGGTTGCCGAGCACATTTGTATTCCTTTTCTTTAAATCTGGTCACCCTAAATTTGTTGTAACTAGAAATGGTTCTTCTAGAGTCATGCTGAGTGTTTATGTGGTCACTAAAGGGAGATGAAGAAAAGTCATCCCGTGGCAATTAGCCAGCATTGGCACATCAAGAACAAAGTGTTTCAGAGACCTCTGCGGTAAACCTTCAGTTGCACTTCTACTACTGCTGATGGAAAACTATGCTGAAATCCCTGCCAATTATTCTGCGCAGTGAGTTTGAGCAGAACACAATCAAGGTCACAGCTCAAACCAAAAATCAATATAATCTATATAATGCAATGAAAATGGCTGTTTCTATAGTTGTTCTTCAGAAACACACATCATGGCATATGCATATACAGCAAAAAGCAGAGAAGTTCCAATTCAGAGTCTCTCTAGCTTGAAATGAACATCCAAAATTTCATACCTGTACTTTGGCAATTTTGAAGAAAGTATGCAATTTTCCAAAAAGTCAACTATTAACCATTTTTGGTGGCAGACTAATTATTGCGATCATATGAAAAATACATTAACACAGAGGAAAAGATAGAGGAATTGTCTTAAAAAATACTATTTGTTTATGGTAATCAAACACTGTCTTAAAAAAAAAGCAATAATAATAATAAAAAACAAATAAACAAACAAAAACAACAACAAAAGCAAAGAAACCCCCCAAAAATCGTTGGCATTAGTGTAGGATTTACTGAGGGTAAATTTATATCCTTAATTTAGGTGCCTTAAACTGAGAGGAAAGCCTCTATCCTCCCACTATGACCAAAAGTATGAAACAGACTACTTGGAAAGGTTCTTCCAAAAGGCAGTACAATATATCTAAACAAACTGTTCTGAAATTTTCCTTTGGGTTTTTGGAAGTCGACCAAATCAACCAAATAAGAATTTGCCTAGCAAGGCTAATTTCTCATCTTAAAGATGCTATGCCTAAAACACATTTTGAGCACTGATATCTTCACTGGGGTCCAAGCCAAACCTTGTATCACAACCTATTTTATATGCTCATTTGCTTGATAGAGATCAAATTACAAATGCTAACCTGACTTCTCCTTAGCAACTTCCCATTACTTGTTAGTTAGAGCTTTGGCAACAAAGACTTATGCCTTTAATGCATATTTATGTTATTCATTTGTTTCCATAGTACTTATTTATTTTTATAAGAAGTATGCAAATCACTGAAACATCCATTATTGATTTAAGGTCTGTAAGAATATTTTTCTCTTAATTGAAAAAGGTCACTGTTTTCCTCATTCATTATGTTTTTCTATTTGAAATGTAAATTTTTGTAGTACAATATTATTTATTATCTTCCCTATCATACAAACAAATCTTAGGAAACACAAAGAAGAGAAAATATCCTCATAAATTAATGCTAGTTTTTAGATTATTCAGCTGCTTTCTCTCTCCATTGATTCACATCAAACTTTCTAAGACCCTGCGCTCACCCTCACATCATTGATAGTTCGCCCTCTCCTAAACACCTAAAACCATCTCTTTTATCTTTTGCTCAATATCTGACCTTGTTCTTTTACTACAGCAAAATATCTTTGAATCTTTCTCATATGCCCAAAAACACTTTTTCCTCTTTATTTTCTTGTTTTTCTCTTTCCCCGCCTTATTCCCAATTAAGCAGATCTACAGTTATCGACACAAGTTTTCTCCCTCATGACTCAGACTTCCAAAAGTGTTTTTCATTTATTTTCCTTCCCACCCCCCTGTCCATTTTCCACAAGCTGATAAATTCATCACAACTTCTTTACCATAGAAGCAAAAGAGCTCCTTCCAGTGCCACTGGGCTACATACTCTAAGCGATTACAACCAGTGCTGAAGAAGTGCTGGTGAGTTCAGAGAGTCTGTGGATGACTAAGATATTTGTTCATTATATTCAGCATAAATGATGTGGCTATGAAAATGCCTTTCTCAGACTTACTCGTTCATCATCTGCAAATCTAGCTGGGGAATAATTCAGGAAGTCAAATGTGGCATACCAATGCGCTAACTTACAGACCTTTGCTTTTCTTTGGTGCTTCCCTAAATATTCCCCCTGAAAATACTGTTCAGATCAGACTTCTTGCATGATTATGACTTCAGTTTTCCTCCTTGTTTTTGCTGGTTATTTCTTTCTTCATAGATTTCATTTCTGTAACTACTTTACTTAAATACTTGATATAAAATATCTGGAAGAGAAGAGCATTTTTCTTTTTTTCAGGTATTCGTCTCCACCATTTTAAATGCCTATCTTTCATCTAGTCTTAACCTTAACTATACCTGAAACTTCTTGTTAGGTGATCAGCTGTAGAATATTCCCATGTGGAAAGAAACCGTATCCGTTGTCAACATGTCTGACATAACTTCTAGATATCAAGGCCATCAAAGTGCCACACATAGAACTAAACAGGAGAGGCACTCTTCTGTCTACAGTTTGAGTAAGTGACACAATAATGTTCTGATCAAAAATTGAGGCCTTTGGTTCTTGCCACCATTCAGTGATCTGTTTCTATTTGCAGTCCTGGCAAAGCTTCCCCAGTCATGCACACATTTCCTAGGAGGTTGCTTCAGGCTTTCTTCCTCCTTTCTCCTCCACCAGATTATGCCATTTCTTGGGTACTGATAAGGACTTTGGGTCCAGTTCACACCTTAAGTATCCATCAGAGAATGACATAGCTGTAGGAAGACAAAGAGAACAACTGCAGAGCATACTTGCTGGCACTGGTCAATGCTATACTGAAAGAAAGAGAGGTATCTTGCTCTTTTTTCAAGTAATTAGGCATGTAGAATCTATCTATAGTCTTTCAGGACTGCCAAGGTCTGATGAAGCCAAAGAAAAGTCTAATGGAGGTTCCTACACATAGCTGTGTTCCTAAACATGATTCTCAATTGTGCTCACAGCTAATGCCAAAGCACCAGAATGCCTCATATGATAAGCAGAAGAAAAGGATTTATACCAAACTGATCGTGAACCTTATTTAACAGATAAGGTGAAAATACCTGAGTAACCACGAAATCTCCAAGAAATGTTTGATTTACTTGAGTGGCTGAGCATCTAGAAGATGCACTACAGAGATGGCAAGTAAATAGTTCATAAAGATTTGCATCTAATGGACTATGGAATGACAATATGTTCATCACACGCTGGTTTTATTGCTATAGCTACTCAAATCTGTAACTTTCAAGATGAATGTATAGGAATCTTCATACATAAATTATTGGAATGTTGATACTTAGAGAATATTAACAAAAGATTACTCTTTATAGTACACAACATACTAATAATTAAGAACTGTAAGCATATTTTAACCAAAGTAGTTAAAATTGATGTTAGCTTAAAAATACCCAACAACTTTAGTGACTACCAGCTTTATATTTCATTATGATATTATGTCTGTAACTTCACTACTAAATAATCTCACAGGAAAACAAACAAAAAAAAGCATTTCTTGATGTGGTCAGAAAATCTAGAAACTGCACTAAAACCCTTTGCTATGACAACACATGCCATAGATCTAAGTTTTGCAGAAGACTTCTGAAGAATGCTACAGAAGTACAAGTGTGTGAGGAGTGAATCTGAAAAATTCCTTAAATTTTTCAATTGCAGAGTTTTTTCCCCCTTTTCTGTGCACTTGCATAATGCTCTTTGCTTAACCATCTGGACAGGCTCAGTGCGTCATGGTTGTTCTAGCAACTTAAGGCTTTCATGGTAGCTTTGAATGTGTTATGCCAGTATCCTATTCTCAGCCTCAAATTGTTTGGGAGGATTCTATTAACTTATCTGCATACAAACCTTTTCCTCAAGCCTCATTTACATTTCCAACACAGATGAGATTTTTCCAATAGGCTAATAAGATCAAGTCATTCACACCAAATATTAGGGTGTAATTCCACAAAATAATTATCTGGTTCATTGAGTAGCTCTATAAGTGATTGTACCATCAAACTGAGGGGACAGTAAACTGCATGCAGAGGTGGAAAAAACACAATCAGACAAGAAATTCTTCAGTTTCTTTCCTCTGAAGCCTGCAGCTTTTAAAATAGGGTCCATAGTTTGTGGCAAGCCATGGAACATGTGACCACTTATACAAGTGAGGACAACTTGTATGGACAAATGGTAAATTGCACATTTCTCTGCATGTATATCTGCTTTAACATATGACTGGAAATCTTTGTGATTTTTAAAATCTTCTGATATGGTATTTTCAGCTCCTCAGATCAAATCTGCAGACCACGACAGCACATGTTCAAAATCAGTTCCACTAAATTCCACTGCGAACAATTTCAATGGAATAGGTTTTCTGAACTCCAGGCCAGATAGTTATTTTTACACATATTTTATAGATGGAGAATCATATTGTTGTTCTATAAACTACAATAACTCAATTTGCCTCATGAGTCAGAAATTCTAAGTAAATTTTTGGACTAAATGAAAGTTTAATCAAATCAGCCTTCAACTTTTGACCTTAAAAATGTAGTAGGGTCCAAAATACTCCTAGTTTTTTTTTTTTTTTTGGGGGGGGGTGGTTTTATAAACTTGCAAATCAGAGAACATCTGTTTTTAAAGCACTGCTTTGCCTCAGATGATCGGGTAGTTAAATAATGTAATCAGTACTAAATGACAAACTGGTATTCCCAAATTTCTGCACAGCAAGAAGACATTTGTTTTGGCAATGTTTGTAATAAAGTTATCTTTGTAAGTATAGTGAAGACAAATGTAGTTAATGTTACTCAAGCATGCTCAAGCATAAATATCACACCCATATCCCACTAAAAGCTAGGCATGAGTAAGAACATTTTAATGGCTATAACTATTTGGTGTAAGGACAATGTAAAGTAAGGACTATGTAAATTTGTTAAATTCTGATTTTACAAATTTTTCAGTTTTGCCAGTTAAAATAACAAAAAAAAACCTCTCCAAATAAACAATGTAATTCAAAATTCAGAGTAATCTGAATTTGGATCTTAATCTTTTTAGTTTGCAATATGTGCATGCAATTCAGAGTAATTTTTTTCATCCAGATCCCTGAAATTAGTCCACTGTCCTTAAAGGACAACTTGTAACACACTGGACTTTTGCTTCTGATAGACAAAATGAAAGTTGCAGTTCAAGCTGCCACGATTTTCAAAAGAGATGAATCCATGTCAACAGTCCCTAAGGGACATTTATTAATGGCTTTTATTTATACATTATTTGTGACCAAAACATGTTTCTGTTTGATTTTGCCCTTAATTTTCTTTCAGTAAAAATACTTATACTGTTAGAAATTGCTCAAGCATCACCTATAGCAATTTCACTGTTATTGCACAAATTGTAAATTATGCTTTCTGAATTATAGATGGAATTTTTAAAAGGCTGCCATTTTGATAGTCTTTTGAAAGGACAATGAAATCCATAAAAAACAAAGATTACAATTTCAGCATTTAAAATCTACACAAAGTAATTCAAATAAATGTTATGACATTTAAGATAATGAAACTCTTCATTTATGCCAATGTGTCCTATTTCACATATAAGGAGTCAGAACAGATGTCCAAATACTGTAATGCCAGAAGAAAGTTAGGGCATATCTTGATTAACACTCTCAATGCAGTCCATAGTGTCTCTTTAAAACTGGCATGGTTACTTCAAAACATCTATTCAAAATCCATTCTAGGAAACACAGCTAGACAAAGTGTTCCCAAGACAAAAGGAAAACAATAAAGCTCTGTATAACCCTTTTAGCAATGTTAGCTGCATATTATCGACAGACCATTCATTGCAATCAGCAAATGATTAATTGCAAATTTGTTGCTAAATTGACCACGAAAAAGACAAGCTTCAGGGTACTGTTAAAGAGGAAAAACTTATGTTAAAAATGATTGGAGACTTTTTGTAGTGAATTAATTCTAATCAATACTCCTGTTGACTACACAGTGGAATAATGACTTCCTTAAATAGCGTATGTACCCATTATTGCAGACATTCAAATTAATATTTAACCTAATGCCTTGGGATTTTTTTCCTTCTGAAACAGCATTTTTCTAACTTCACTTTAAGAGTTATAGTGTCTCCACTATTAACTGCAACGTACAATGAATTCTTTAGTGTCTAATATCAATCAGATTGCCAGGCATTACAGAAGCAGCATAAAAATTTCTAATACAAATGGTGTTTACTTAGACTATTTACATAAGAATTTAAAAAAAAAAAAAATTATCCTAGACATAGAAGAAATATAAGATGCCTTCAGGCATATCTACCTTACAAAATTCTGCCAGCTGTACTATCATTCAGTTTTGTGCAAAGGTTTGAGTTCAGTTCCTCCCTGTGCAATTTTACTCCTATTTTAAATGAAATCATATGAGTAAATGCTAACTTCTAATGATCTAAATCATTTCATTCCTGGGAGGATCAGTTTACTACTCTAAAATAGATTATGGGTTTTTTTTTGGCATGATGATGTTTTCTTGAGAAGTGCTTTGCTCCTTCATTTGACTCAGAGTCTGGTTGTCAAATTCTTATTTTGAGAAAAATGATGTATGGGTGATTATATTGATGAAGAAATGTTTTAATCATTCAAGTATATCCACAGTTAAGGCCCAGTTTACCAAAAAAAGAAAAAAAAAACACTTAAGCCTAGACTAAAACACCAGTGCAATCAGCCAGGGTCAAGTACAGGCTTAGAGTTGAGCACATGCTTAGTGGTTTGCTGACTAGGAATGGACTGATGCATATGCTTATATTATAACCTTTTGGAAAGCAAGTTTCTTATGAATATGGTGTAGGTTGAATTGCAACACTGAACTGGGTCTGCTCTTCTACATTTTTTTTTCCTGATAATATTACAGAAAAAAAAAGTAAGAGAATCTATCAGATAATTTACAATATGGCTTGTGTCAAGTTTTTTTTTGAAGAAAAAACTCCAGACATGAGAATATTTTTTATTCCACTTCACAACTGTGCATGTTAGATCAAAGAAACATATTTGAAAAGATTTGAGTTTTACTCTGTCAGCAAAAAAAAAAATCTAAATTTATCTAAAAAGCCTAAGAACAGATAAGGTAAGGACAAGGTTATGAGCGTTGATGATAAAGTGAAGATAAATTGATAACGTTTTTTAAATGTCTGTGCGTGATAATTTTTGTATTCATAAATTTTTGCTTTACAAGCAAAAAAAAAAGCTAAAGCTAAGATTTAAAGCTAAATTTTTGGTTAAAAAATCTCTGAAATATCATTTCCATTTAGGAACCTAGATAAATTCTCCACAATACCTAGATTTTAGATGCCTTGCCCAGAGTCAGAATCCAAACCACAAAGTGAGGCTCCAAACTTGCACTTGTTTATAAGACTCAAGCAGATTGGGTCATATCATTTCTATTCACTGGAGCCTTCAGTAGAGTTCCTCCACTCCCTCAGCCATAGACCAGAATTCTCTCCTTCAAAATAAGTACTCTTATCTGTTCTTTCAAAGAACTGGGCAGAGTTTATAGAAGAACTCTTACCAGTCTAGTATATTGTTTCCTGTTGCCAAAATTATATTCTTCATGTCAAAAATTTTTCCTTGGAGAAAAATATAACAAGGCAAACATAAAGTAATACTTCCTCAATAAGAGAAACTGGCAACATATTCTCAAAAGCATTAATACAAAATTCAACAAAATGACATTTTCCTAACTGAGAAATAATAAATTATAACATTGGGTTATGTTTGTAACCTAAAATGAAAATTTTTATCTAGATTTTACTAGCGTAAAGAGGTGTATATAGCATTAACACAGTAGTACAGAAAAAAAAAGTATTTGACAAAGTAGCCTTCATGTAGCACAATAATTATTTTATAGGATAGCATTTAAAGCAAGTATTAAAAAAAATCTATTTTGTATTTCTTTTTGATAGGCGTCTTTTGTAATTCTCATACGTAAACCCCAAAACTGACATGCTATGTGCATTGAGTAGCCTCTTTGGATTCCAGCTGGCTTGGCTGTATGCCTTTCTAATGGTAATGAAGTCACACAGCTGCTAGGACAATCAGCTGGAGTTCAGATCATCACCAGCTAAATGGATAGCCACTGACTGGCTTCTTATCAGGCCTCATTAAAGTTCAGTGTTAACAAACTGTAGGCTTACATAGGTTTACATGGTTACAGCAAAGTGCCTTTTAAAAATGAACTTGTTGGAGATGAAAAAAAATCTCTCCCTTTTCTGCCTATAAATGTTACTTTGTGCTGGTCAACTCAAGAAATGTCCAATCCTACTCCCAATGAAGTGAAAGGAAAATTCTCATTCATTTGCATGGAAGTAGAACAACTCAGTTCCCAAAGTTTCAGGGATTTTGAAGAATACTGCTATTCAGATTACTTCAGAACGCCTCAGTTAAAAGGTCACTAAGTATTCAGCTATGTCCAACTTTCAATTCAGAATGCGGTGCATGCTTGGCAAGGGAGAATTTATGCTTTTCCTTTGCCCATGAAATTTGCTGGTGTGTTTATGCTACTTATAAAATGATAAAATTTCACCATTTCCACAAGAGGACAATTTTCTAGTATGGAAATACAACTTGGTGTAAAATATATCTTTTTACTATAAAAAAACTTTCAAAGTGAACACAATAAATTTCAGTGGTAGGTATATTTCCCATGAATAGATAGATACCCCTCAAATGTATAAATTTTTACAAAATCTTTATTGATATCTTTTTTTGTCATCCCAACAGATTTTGTATTTTATCTTTACTAAAAAAAATAGAATATGGAAAATGAAATGGTACTTGCCATAGATGCTAAGATAGAATAAAAAAGCTGTATTAGCTATGGGTGAATGTTAGTGATGGACTTTTTGAAGTATTCACTACATTCTTCAAAACCAATAAAAGTTTTGCCTTAGGCAAATTTCCACTGTTAAGATGTAGTGGAATCAAACTTTTAATTCTGGGACCAAAAGTCCATTGCTGCACTAGTGAAAATTGAATGAGAAATAACAGTAGTCAAACATCTGAGCCTCTCTGTAATTAATGAAGTCTTTTTAGTTATTATTTTATTTTTGCAGATTTTCAGATTTGGTTATCTCATCAGTTTTATGAGACAGTTCCAAAAATAAGGGCTGCACAATATAAAATATATAACTAACTTAACCAAATTAAAGAGGTAGTATCTTAAGACTGGCGTTATAGTGATAGCATACAATCAACAGAAAAAAAAAAAGAAAAACAAAACAAAAACAAAAAAATCACTCAAATTACAGGAAAACCTCACTGAAATCCAAATAGTTCTGACTTTTTATCTCTTTACTTTCCCTTTAAAGGCTTGCCCACCTCTTTTCAGTTGAGTTTCTCCTAGCAAGCAAAAGCTGATCAGTATTACTTATGTGAAACTCAGAATAAGGGTTTTGGCAAAACCTCCAGATTAGAATCAGCAAAATATCATACTTCCCACAAACCAATATATGGAAACTCACCCACATAAATGACATCATCCTGATTCAACTAAGCATGCCCAGAGTGAACAGTGACATTCACACAGAGCAAAAAGTTCATAGAGAGAAAACAGCAATACTCCTACAGCTAATTACTCTCAAAGAGACACAGGCAAATAACTCCTTTAAAGTTGCACATTCTCTAAATTCTAAAATGAACTCTTCATTGTAGATCTGCTAGAAGCAAAAATATTATTTTGGTCTTTATTTCAAAATTACTTTAGTGGCTATGAAAGTTGGCAGGATGACAACATTTTCTGCATAAAGTCCTATATTTATCCATGGAGCTCAGGTTTCTGTGCCAATATCCTTTGGCTTTTACCTAGAGAGGTTACTTCTGCTGGCAAGCAGTAAGTTCACTTCCATGGATCACAGTTGAGGCTGTCAACAAATGTGCCAACTGTATGACATGGTTGTCTATTCAATAGAAAGGACGAAGCAGAATTATTCTATAAGCTGTATAAGTGTCACTTGGTAATAACTTTTGGTTACTGTAGATCTCAGCTGAATTTAAATAACTGATCTAGGAAAGAAAAATCTCTGTAACTCATTATTTCTCCCAGAAATTTATGCCAGAAACTAATCAACGGTTTCTGGAACCAATAATGGTCAGTTGATCTTATTTTATCCATGAAAGGGAGGCACTGGCAAGTAGACAATTTAGGAGCATTTACAGCTCCAACCCAATAACCACTCATATCAGTACAAGTATTCCTATAACCTTCAGTGAATTTTCAATTAGCTTTCACCACTGCAAAAAGATTTTTTTTTTTTTGAAATTGAGAATAGTACATAGAAGTGCTTTTAATTCAAATGAGCTGTAACTATTTTCTGCTCTTAAGATTCAGAAAGGATGCCTTTTAGTAAGAAAAAGAGTCCTTTTCTATTTCTAATTTCTTCAGTATGCAGGTATGTCCATAGGAAGTAACAAAGTGTTAAAGTGGTGTTCAAAAGAGAGAGGCTTCGTACAAAAAAGGAGCCACTTGCAGTGTTTTGCAGTGTAACCATCTAGAGCAATTGCTCTTGGCACAGGTCTAACCAATTTGTGAGCAGGCAAAATGCCATCTCAACAGATGGCATGAGGTACACAGCCAAATAGCCATGTATGTGCATCGACTGTGGGTAGTAATGGCATGATTCCCAGCCATGAAGGTCTAAACAGTTGTCCATCCTGATCTTACAAGCTAATGTTTATAAAGAATTGTCATCAATAATCCAGCTCTTTAACGAATTAATTCAAAAAAAAAAAAAATAGTTGCTGGAGCTGAAAACGTCAGATAGCTGACTTTCAAGACAAACTTCGAGTTCATTTCTTCATCACTTCAGTGAACACCTATAGAAAAGCGATAGCTACAAAAAAGGGGGCCCAGTTTCCCAGACCCATTTCTACTTGTTGATCACTGCCGTGGTGATACTCAGCAGCCAAAGATCTGTTAGATCTGCCCTTAGCTTTTGGGTAAAGGAATGTCTGTGCTGCAGAGATGCCTGGGCACATTGTCTCCACACCCTCCTCTTTCTTCTTGTGCCTGGATTGGGCAACTCTTCCCAAGAAATAAAGAACAAAGTGTGTTCCTCTGCAGATTCATGGTAATGATCCAAAGGCACCACAAGGCTGGGTGCAATAAACCGGGCTTTACAAACCTTATCTATCCCCAAAACCCCGTAAATAAAATCAGCTCAGATTCAGCTTTCCCTGGCATGCTTATGAGCGTGTCTCAGCCACCACTGAAGACCCGAACCAATGATTTTGCTTTGGCAATTTTCATTTGGCAATTTTCATTCAGTAATTCAGCATAGCTAATAATTACTAACTGGCTGTTCACTCAACAGTATGAACTCATTTTCTGCTTATAAACCACCCAAAAACAAATTAAGATATCTGTGTGGTCATTAGTTACTTTAAATTATTTTCTATGTAGTTTGAGCAACTGGTTCTTAACCTCCAAGAGACAGATTTTTGTTATACATGTTTACGAGTTACAGCTGAATTGGCCGGGTTTGATTGTAAAGAAAGTTACTAAAAAAAAGTAAAGTTACTATAGAAATGTTTTTGCTCTCTATTTGAAGAGGAATTTAGAATCAGGATTTTGAAGAAAAATCTTGTAACTTAAAGTTCGAAATCAATGTTTGCAAATAACAAATTTTGTTTTTCTTAAGAGTACTCTCTTTTAGTAAATTCACATCCACAAGATATAAACTAGTTATTTAACTTAGCATTTTTATCTTTTTGAAAGTTGGGCCAAACACAAAATAAAGACCCATACTTGTAAACTGAAAAAGTTCATTTATTTTTCCAAGCAGATCTTCTGATGAGTAAATTTTAATTTCATGAAACAATACTGTATTCTATATCAACACTCATCCGAAGATAACTAGATCTTTTAGCTTACATAACATGTAACTACTCCAACTATGACAGCATAACTTTTTAGAGCAAATGTCACCAATTTAATCAATTTTAGTAGATGATCCATCCTTACAAATTTATCAGCGTAGATCATTTTTCTCTGTGCACACAAGTAGGGCTGATTCAATAGCATATTTATCAATGTTCAATACAATATACAAAAGACCATCAACTACAGTCTCTTAAGATATATCTTCATTGATGATTTGGCAGCTTAGCAAACAAAGACAAGTTTGGTGTCCTTGCAACAAGAACAACAATAAAAAGCCTTCTACATTCGTATTTATCTATTTTTGTATTTGTGGAGGCAAAGCTGTGTGATTATAGTTTACCATGAGAAGTTGTCTACTCTTTTATCTGTGTAATGAACTGGTTCTAAGTAAGTGAGCAATTTGCTTAAAAGAGAAAAGAAGATATACATATAGAGAGAGAAGTTGCAGTTCCAACCAAAGCTTTAATTGACAAGAACTTGCAAAACGAGCTCTTTGCATTTTCAATATGTCCTGCCTAAACATTTATGTTTTTAATCTTACAAAGAGAATCCTTCCTACTCTTAAAAGGATTGTCTATAAAACTGTTGGGAAGGCAAATCAGCAAAGATGAAGCCTACGTGAACAAATATGTTTTTTACCAATAGTGTATAGAAAAATTACTTGAACAATCAGTTCCACAACCCCCCTTTTTCTCCATAATTATATTATCTGTTATTGTTGCAGTTTAGTTAATTAAAAGTATGGGTCTTATTACTCTTTTAAATTATTTTAGTAAAGTATTCAAGTGAAAAACAATATGTACATGTGTACATACATGTACGGTCAGTTAAACTTTTTCTTTCCACTGTAACTTGAAAAAGAAGCTTAATTTAGTAAATGCACCAGAAACCTAGATTATTGCCTGGATTGTTAAACTAATCAAACACCGAAAAGAGAACTAAGAACCTTCATGCATATTACATGGCTATTGGGTGTTGAGCAGGAGGATAAATATTTGATTATGGCATCCATCCCTCCATTATAATATTTACCATAGCTAAGAAAGTAAAAATCTTTCTTTTTTTGTTTGTATAGGACAACTGTAAAAAAATAGTATGTTTGTATAATAAGATTCAGGTATTCAAAAAGAGGCAGATTTCTCCTAGATTTGATCTATTTATTCCTGGAAGCCACGATGTCTTCTGGAAAGTTAAAGACATTAAGATCTAAATGAAAGATATTCTTCAGATGAGAACTAATATGCCAATGGTATGTTCAACAAATCATGTGAAAAATTATATAGATTAATGTGCTTTAAGAAATCGTTTTGCAAGCAGCAGAATTTATGGAATCTGATTTCTTACCCATTGTTGCAGATAGTTAGGGAACGGCGGCCGGAAGATATCGTGCTATACGGAAAGATAGAGCCCCTAATAGCCAATAGTGTTTAGTCTATGGTGTAAGCAGACGGATGTGACGTTGTAAACCTAGCTATATAACACCTTGTTACCCATCAATAAAGGCCATTTGCCGTCCACCACATTGGTGTCAACTAGCTGAAAGCCCGAGTGGTTTGGGGGTGGTCGCAGTGCCGTCCCTGAACCAGGTCGCTGCAGCCATTTGAACTGCAACAACCCATCTATGTTTACAGTGCATTATGCTTACATAGCTCTAATTCCTGAGACAACTCCACTGGTCAAGAAATTGTACAACTTACAGATACTGCAAAACTAAACACATGATAATTAATGCACTAGAAGCTAAGAAATAGATTGTTTGACTGCTGAATTCTGCCTGCTTTCTTTCAAAGGCAGTCTCTCTCCTACACCAATTACTGAATTTCACAAATTTCCAAGGTCTTTCTTTGTGTTTCTTTTTAACTTGACTGGAATAAGCCTGACAGTCACTCAGATAGACAACACGCTCATACGCAGTTTATCTCTTTAGGAAAATATATTTAAAATCAATGAAGCTGCAAAGATGGTTTAAGATAGAAAACAGCAATGGGGTTCTCCTCTGCTCATCTAAAGACAGAAGGCCTTCTTGTTTTCAACATAAGACCATGAATGTGCCCACTGAACACCTAATAATCTAACGTGGAATTAACTAACTCTGCAGGAGGAATAGAAACCATCTTTACCTCATTAGTTTTTCTTCTGGAGACTGTCAACCTATAGAGGATAGTGCAGAAGAATTTTGAAACGTCCTTGTATCTCTCTATGTAATTCTCCAGGCATCCTGTTTGTAATCTATGACCAGCACAGCTGTTGCCATATAGCTTACCAGTAACACTGGTTCACCTTCATCAAGGCTTAGTTATATCAAAATACACAATGTCTTGAGCAATCCATGCTTCTGTATTGCATTTGGCAATGCTTTTGTCACTTTCTTATTATATCTTAAGACTAAAGCAGAAGCTTCTACCAAAAGTGGATCATAAACTTATATATTTAAACACAAAATGCATTTACAGTGAACAGTGGGATGTTTTACAGTCATTTAGTACCAGCTGAGAGTTAAAGATTACTAGTGTATCTTTGTGACCTTGATCAAGTCACTTACATGGAAACTATCAACTACAAAAGTAATCCACATACTTCTATAACTGTAATTGTGTTATTACAGTTAGTCTGATATAAGCATGAATAAACACACTACCATTAAGACATACATGAAAAATAGCATTTTCTATTTCCTATTTTGCTGACATAGGTGACCCTGAAAGTCTCAAGATGATATTTATCTGTGTAGTTTGTGTTTGTGTTTTTAGCTATGAGTCTATTAGACAGCAATGGAGATAGTAACATGAATAAAATAATAAGAAGAATAATAAGAATATATTCCACAATCCTTAAAATTCTTACTGTAGGAGATTTAGGTAGTGCTTTAGTAATGATCGAGTCCACAATTCATTCGACTGAACATTTTTCCTTTTTTGAATCTAGCTTTACTCAAACATAAAACAGGAATCATTACATATTTGCCTACAGAGGTATAGTAAGACTTAATAGTAAATTCAATATCCCAAAGGGAAAAAAAAAAAAAAGTAGGAAAAACCACTATTCTGTCACATTCTGTATACAGGGAAAAGATGGTACAGTTTGAAGAGCAAGGCATACATAAGAGCTCCTTCATTATCAGAGCTCTCTTGCATAGTGACCCATTTTACTCATATTGACCGGGTAACTTTACAATATCTACTAGCTTCATTCCAAAAATTCACTCAACAAAAGCAGTGCATCAGTTCCAGTTCCTTGCTGGAAATGTGGCAGCACATTGCAACCACTTCTCTAGGGCCTGGAAAAAAAAAAACAAAAAGTACAGGTTCTCTTGTAGGACTGCAAGTCATCACATTTCCAGGGACCTTTGCAAATATCAGACAAAATTTACTTGTGAGATGGATCCAGATTAGAATCTACAATTTGAAGCATTCTACTATATAGTTAGAGAAGTACTTCATACTAAGCCAAAGTACAATATGTTTTTTATAATTTGCCTCACTGACACTTCTCTGTCTGCCTCTGGAAACACATGTGCAAGCATGGCAATAAAAGGGTTATTCAAGTATCTTAAGCATCTGCTTTTGTGATTAGTATTTGAAAGGAGATGAGTGCTTCTCTTGCAAGGCACAAAATGACATGGATTATAACAGGTACTGTTAATGACAGTATATTAATGTTTAATAATGCCAAGTGATTAAGACTGGCCCTGTACTTTATTATTCTATCTTCTACATATGTCAGAATGGCTTGAATACCTTTTGGCATTATATTTAATTAAAAGTAAAAGTTAATTTTTCTCATTCGTATCAGGCATAAGAGTTATTACTTATGATTACACTAAATTTCCTACAATGACTTTCTTTGTTTAATTGATTGTCCACGGTCAGAGATAATATAATTTTATTTTGAGTTCTTCAATTTTTCTAAAAAAAATGTACCTAAGTTTTGGGAAAATTATTCCAATATCTTCCTAATTGATTAAATGCTGTTGTTTAATATAAATACAGCAGAGTTTTAACCCAATAAGGAGTTGTTCAGATGAAGAACTAAATTTGCAGAAACTCTGAAGAGCTTATCATCCATAAATTTCAAATGGACACGGACTGTCTCAAATGACTTTAGGATGATTTGTCTCACATACCATTCTTTTAGCTTCTTTGAAAACCCCAGTACTTGCATTTAATGTATTTTATTTCTTAAAAAATCTACCAAAAGTAAATATTTTCTCCAGGAATTTCACACCCAACTGTATTACTAGTAGCATAGCTGAAAAAATGATTTTTAGTGCACTTTAGATCAATTCACAGAATATCCTAAAAATCCTATCCTAATAATTAAACTGATGTGTTCATGCAATAATAGTCGTGCAAAAGACATCCATTACATACAGAACAGAATAAAATCAGTTGGAGAAAATCAACTGAATGGAAAAATCAGTTTGAACTTAGTCTGGAAGTTAACAGAAGAGTACATTAGTCTTCTCTATCTCCAAAACTCCCAGACAACACAGCAGCTTTAAAAAAAACAAACAAACAAAAAAAAGGTACAATTAAGTACATAACCCTAAATTGCAAGACTATCTGCAAAATGCTAACATAACAATCAAAATTAAGTTTTTTTTTTCTAGAACATTGTCTAATTTTATCTGTGCTTATTTGAACAAATCCCTATAGAACACTATTTTATGAAGATTTCAGTGCTTTTAAATTCTTGTCCTCTGCCCCTCAGTTCTGTAAAATGGGAATACTATTTTCTAATTTCACAACATACTGTGAAATTAGATTCCTTTGCAACTATTTCTACTGCAAAGAAAGACATACGAAAGTGTACAAATAAAACAACACTGTAAATCCCATTTATTCAGTGAATACTTACCCACACTACATGGCAACTCTGCTTCAAAAAATATGTTTGGAAGCTCAAGGGATAAAAAGCCATATGTTTATCTTCCGTAGAAGAATGTACAAAGAAAAATAAAATAGTCTAAGACATTCAAAATGGTACAAAGACTGATTTAGCTGATGTAACCCTACACAGACCCTCTGGTCTGTACAGCTGAAGGTGATACAGTGTGGTTACTGTGAGTTAGGAATCCTTGCTTGGAATGTGGACAAATTTTCACATGATTTCTGATTTCTCTCCTACCACCTCTGCCACTTAAGCCAGACTAAAGCTTTCTGTCCTATTTATTGCTATATCCTACATCTGTGATTTCAGACTCTTCCTTCCTTTTTAGACCTTCTCATACTGCTTTGGTACTGTTTGCTCTTGTCCACTCACATGTTCCTACTATCTCCTCAAGCTCTCTCCCTACACCCAGATTCCTCAGAGCAATGAGGCGGACAATATAATTCCTCCTATCTTTAGCAGGAGCCTGCCAAAAGAGAGCAGTGAAAGATCCTGGAGAATGACACAGAAAGAGAACTGAGGAAAGGTTCCTTAGTCCTTCAGCCATTCAAAACCTTGTAGCATTCTGTAGCTCTGTTTTTGGCAGAGTCCACATGCCCATCAGATACTGAGTCTATGTTGAACCTCCTCCTTTATTTGGGTGCACTTGACCAGTCAAGTACCGCTACTAATGAAAAGGAATTGCTACTATATTAACCATTGCTTCCTTTGCTATTTATACTAATATATCTAATTAAAAAAAATGCATCTCAAAGCAGACTTTCCTGCATTTTTCTTTAATATCACACCAAGTCCTGCATCTCAAGCATATTTTGTGAAGGGGCAAGAATTAAACATAGGGGTTTCAGTATACTGTATAATTGCTTTCTATGTTTGTGCAGCCCATCAGCATCTTTCCTATATAAACAATAATAATGAAATCCAATACTGAATCTTTCTTTCAGTCTGAATTGTGAGAACCTTTGTCAACTCTCTGAATAGTACATGTTCTTTTCCCTAGGCTGCCATTAACAGTTCTCTATAAAGACCTACTAAGAAAAGACGTTTAAAAATAGGATGGTTTACAGATGCTTATCACAGATTCTGTCACCTACACAGTGTTTTGACTGTTCAGTAGCTTTGGAAGACAGGATAGCTAATTACAGTTGCTTCCAAGTCCCCATCTTATGCATGCTATAACAGCATTATGGAAAACATTTTTGTATGTAATATTCATCCACACTAATTTGCTAGTTTTGAAGACTAACACTTTTTGAAGACTATTTCTCTCTCTAAGCATTAGTTAACCATGATAACAACATATTTTGCTCATGGAGTTTCAGCAAGACTGAAATGCAAAACATTGCAAGCACAAGAAAGCACAATGAAGGGTTCAAACTCTTACACTCCCTCTTGCAATGGATTTGGATATGTGAATTAGTAGTTTATGGATCCATTAGCAATTCATCCTTGATTGAAGTTTTAGTGTAACAGGGCACAAAAAAATAAGGAAGTAGCATCCAAATGCATTACAATCCTACATGTAAAACAATATAGAGAAACTAGCTGTTTCAAACTTTTTATAATTTCTGGTACAGTTCAAAACCATTATTTCATTTGTTCGTAGCAGACCAGCTCAGTCCAGATCATTGACTTAATTGATAAACTTAAGCAGTTATGTGTTCTTACCAATCTGATAAAAAAAAAGTAGTAGTTTAAAAAACAGCTTAATATAGTACTAAAAATAAGTATCCATAGAGCAGAGGGACACAAGTTATTTTTTATGTAAGAGTAGTACTCCAGACATGGTTGAACTGCTCCAACAGATTTGTATAAATTCAAACATCTTTGCAGACTTCCTGTTTGAATCAGATCACCAATTATTTTCTTCACCTTCCACCCTCATTCCCCCCTGTCAAAAGCAAACAAAAGAACTGTCTCCCTACCTACCTGAGTAGGATCTTATCCTTTTCTGTCTACAAATATGGCAGGTTTACATAAATCTTCAATTCTATATCTTTTCACTTATTCTGAATGCATTTTGTTTATCACTTGTACATTGTAGAAAATGAAGGCATGAATGAAGTGAGAAAGTATATATGGATAGAATTGTTTGTGATTTTGTATTTGTTAGAAGTCCAGAGCGGAGACGTCTTTGTAAAACTAAAGGTTCAATTTATCTGACATCTTAAAAGGAGATTGAATTTTAAATAATTTTATATATATAAAAAAATGTGTTAAATACTTCAGAATATATTTAGAACTGGTGACATGCAGACATTAAATACAAGTACCAACTGAAAAATCAGGAAATCTAGTGGTCAATAATACAGTTTTTGAAAAATAAAAGAAAACCAGTAGGCATGTGGATATTGCAAGGCCATAAAGTTAACAGTTCCTCTGTAGAAACAGAATAAAACTACAGAGATTTTTTTTTTCTTTGCATTCTTCCTACTGTCTATAACTCCCTATAACACCTCCCCTGCTTCTCAAGGCATACTAATCTTGTGGAGATTGATAGGGTTAAACAGGTCTAAGCAGATAGTTATGCTTTCAACTCTTTTACCCAATGAGAATATTCCAATTTCCAAAAGCATTTTATAATCAGATTATACCATGCTGACATTTATATACAAATTATAGTGTTTCCATGTATCATAACCCTTATAATCGTGAGCAGCTTTAGTAGAATTCTCAGTGGAAGACAGCTTTGATAGGAAATCGTTTCTGTCCTCCCAGTTAATTACTGATTTTTTTCCCACCAATTAGAAATTTGAACTCAATCCCACAGATTTATAATTTACAATCAGTAGCAAATGCATACAAATTACTCCTGCTTCTGTTTTAAACATGACTAAAAGTTCAATTTATTAAATGTTAAATCATATGAAATATCCACAGTAAAATGCTGTGTAGTAAAACCTTCTCTAGCTACTGGAGATTACAGAATAGTTATATATTTTAACCAATCAATCTTAACAGCTACCAAAGGCTTTTTTTTACACTGAGTAAAAGCATATGTGTTTGCACTCTAACCTACTAGATAAGTATAGATAATTTAGACTCTTAATCAATTTATTTTTTTAAAGCACTGAGATAAGTAATACAAATAGAAAGTGCACATGACAAAAGGGATGATTGCCTGCTTAAAAAAAAAAAAAAAGCCAGCAAGGCAAAGAGAGAAACATTAACTTATATTTTCTACTGTAGTAATTAAGCCACTGAATCATAGTAGATTGAGGTTTCAAAATTTACCTCACTTCCAAAGAAACACATAATTACGCTGTATTTCTGTGCATTTATTTTCTTCCTTCACTCCCCTTCACATCTGACCCTCCAGATCATATCTGAGTTTGTAAATGAATGAGCTCCTTAACTGGACAATTTGGAAACAAATAAAGAGTGGAAAATAATTGCTACCTGCCTTTATAATTGTGGATACAGATTATTCATGTATGAACTCTCCCAAAGTTCAGCGGTGCTCAAAAGAGTGTAGAATTCATATATCTTCCTGAAAGCCTCTTCAGCAGGGTTTGTGGATGTCTACTCAGCACACTTTACAAAAGCATTTCTAAGACTCTTTTCCCAATTATTAATGAATCACAGAATATGAGTGATAGCTATACCAAAAATCACTTGGCAATACTGACTTCATTGTATACCATTTAGGACAACTGCATGTATTTCTTTTTAATAATTTTAATATTTGCTAATATAGTAGAAAATATGAAAAATGAAAAATGAACTACTAAAAACTATTGCTTAGGTTAATAAATGAATAAATATATACATGTGTATACATATATTTACAGCACAATTCTTTTACTCCTAAGCCAAAATAATCAATCTTTACTATGTTTGAAATAAATTTTTTTAGCTCCATCACTATAAATGAAAGTTCATGACTGACAACGTAATGAATAAACAAGTGAATCATGGACTAGACAGTCATAAACATGACCAAGATAAGGTAGTAACAATTCAGAAAACAGTTGTTTTGTACATAATTTGTTTATTCATTGAAATTGTAAAATATCTATGATTGTTAAAAGGAGATACTGATTCTCCTGAGCTCTTGATAATCTGACAATTGCTGTTTCTTTAACTGACTTCTCTATGGTCTGTTTACACTGTTTAATTTCCTCTGTATCAGGAATTATTCAGCTACAATAACTGGAACTGTCTCAGACTGAGAGAGCAAAATAAAGCCAAATACACACACAACAAAATAATTACAGATACAGACATACAGGGATATTTCTCAGGAATTCACAGTGTAGAAGGGACTTTGAGGAAAGGCAAGCTTAAAATCACTTTTATGCTGTTAAAAAACTGTCTTCTTTGCTACGTGGCTTCACTGCTTAAAAAATAGCAGGTTAATTTACCTGAAAACTGATATTTTGTAGAGAAACTTCTTACTGTAACACACTGATTTTTTTAATTTGATTTTCTAAAACACTAATACAAACTTCCTGCCATACACTCACCCTTGAAACTAGGCAGAGCCCACAAGTCTAATTCAGCAATTCAGAGTTTAAAAGTATTTCTAAAATGTGGTTTCACTATTACTTAGACAACTCTCTAAAAAAAAAGAAAACAACGGTCTTCAGTTTATTATGCACTATTAGTGTCACCTTGATACACGCTCATTGTGTCATTGACAGCATCATATCCTGCTGCCATGGTTTCAAAACACCACAGATTACTAGCTACTAATGACAGAACCATAAGGTTTGCAGATATATATTATCCAAATTAGTCTCTAAATTTGTTAGAAAAATCCTGAACAAAGCAGTTTCACTCAGACTCTTTATGTCACCAAGCTGCTGGACCTACTGGCATACAGATTAATTTGAAAAGATTAATTCTCTTTAGTTAAAATTCCTGATATGAATGCAGAAAGAAATATTATTTGCCTTACCAAAATACTCTGTGGCTGAATACACTGTGATTGCCTCCGAGAATGTTTCTCTTCTTTCCCTGTGCCAGAGAACCACTACTTTTTATTTGTATTAACACAGCACTTAAGAATTGTTGCTATCATTTGTAGTGCAATGAGCTGCACAAATGCAAAATAAAAGGTCAGTTCTTGTCATGCTATTCCTGAACAGGAGGTATGGAAAGAGCTTATCTAAAACATCATTCCTTTGGATTTGTTAGCTCTGATTAAATCTGCCTTTCCAAATCTATTTACATCAAAGTTTACAGTAAACACTAGATAAGCGTAAAGGTGAAAACAACTGTAGGTTAGCCAAGCAAGCAGTAAATTCTTGATATTTAAATTCAAAATAATAAAAAAAGGAGAATAAAATAACTTTTAAAGACTACTTTTCATATTAAAGTTCCTTTCTAACTGCTACAGCAGTAGGAAATATAGACTAATTCTTGCCCCCCTAATTCATAAGAATGATTTAACCTTGAGGGCTTTGCTGGTTACACTCTTCTACTTTATTCCTTTTTTTAAAGGCCACTCACCTATTTTTCCTCTCAGTCTCACTTAGGTTACTATTCAATGTATATGTGTCAAGAAAGGTATCTTTCACTTCTATCCTCTGATTAAGCCCATTTCTTATGGCTTAAATAACATGGCTGGTGACAATATTTTCAAGAGTATTACAAGCTATGGGTCACAGCTCTAGCCATGGACAATAAGAAATGTTCGCTACTTGCAAATCTTATCAATTTCACAATCTTTAGTTTATTTTCATATCTTCACAGGGACCAGAGGCAGCTTACTAATTACAGAGCTACAAACTTGGCATTTAGAGTGCTCTCACCCTTCCCTCACAGCACTTGTCAGTTTTGGGATCTTGCCATCACCACTATACTATAGAAAATCAGTAAATCAGAAACTATTATAAGACTCAATCAGTTTTCCAAGAGTTTAATTTACCCAATAAGGATTTCACGGCTTCTAAAATTACTTTCATAATCTTCTTTGGCCCCTGTTTCGCTTTATAGTTATTGTGAAATCAAATATGACCTTTTGAAACACAAACCTAGAGATATGGCTTAGATGCATAACATATGCCTACTATATAAGATGTTCTCCAATTCTTCCAATAAAATGGGGGACCTTAATTTTGCCCTAGAAACCCTTTGTAAAAAGTCAAGGTCAGTGTATTATTTGAGATCGCTTGTGATTATCTGTCTTCTCTTTCAGCATGGATCAGCTCTACAAGTCCTGAGGATACACTTGCACTTATATAAGCTATACAGATATTTCTTAGTATTTCCTAATCTTGGTTTTATATTCTTTCCTTTACATGTGCAAATACATTTCATGATCAGTGTGTACCACATGCAAATTAATTCAACTGCAGTTCAATGCATTTACTGACTCAACAAATGAACAAGTGTTTATTTAAAATATGAATTGTATTGTATTTGTCTCAGTGTTCTTCTTCTGCTATGTGAAGTGAAACTGCAGTATCAGTCCTGTACTTTCAAGGTTGTACTTTTTCATGGAACAATTGCTATGATGTCACCTTACAGTGGAAGTTCAGATTGTTGTTAAATTTGGTCTACTGAGGTACTGTAAACAATACATGCAAATCCAAAAAACATAGAGATTTCTTTATCATTTTGGTTCTACATTGCTGTCTGCCAGCATCAATAGTTACAGAAATCCACTAAGGGTAGCCTGAAATGATAATTACATATACATGTACACACAGACAGAAATATATGTGTGTATATGGCCTTGTCAAATGGGCTTTAATGCATATAGCGGAGTCCTTTTTTTCCCACTTTCTGAATCTCTTGAGGTTATGGGATCTAACCTGACAGAACGTTTAAAAGCAGCTCATGTCAGTCAATCAGTTTATCTCAGGAGACAGCTGTGAAAGTTGACTTGGATTCAACAAATATCGTATGCCATGTGGATAGATGCCTAAAAATCAGCTAGAATAGGCTACTTAATTAAAGCCATATGTTCCCATCAGTTACATACCGCGCACAGAAGCAGCTGGTCACAAGTTATACAACTTACGTGCAAAGTGCTAGTAAACCCTTTATGTGGGAAATTAATGCCTAGATGGCATATGGACAGGGCTATTTGGTACTATAACATACTTGAGTGTACTCTGTCCAGGGTCAACACTGTGTTATACTGACATACTTGCAAGAATATTTTTTAAAACATGATCAAGTAAAAGATAAGACCAAGACAAATAAGCCTTAGAATTTCATGTAAACCAGTATAGATCATTCACAAATTAACATAAAAATAGCACTATTAGAATTATCTCCAGTAGCTTGATGATCAGCTGGAGTTTAACTGACTGATTCTGCAGCATCAAGGGGTTTAACTGACCTGTGAAATCAGTAAGACTGAAAGTTCAGAGGCAGATCCCCATATCCATGAACAACAACCAAAAAAAACCCAGCACTGACTGAGGGCTAACTACTTATGACTTGGTAGTCGTCGCTAATTAGCTGATGCTATAATTACCACTGACATATACTATTAAGTCATGCAATTTAAAAGCACTTCAGCCAGATAAAGCAGCAAGCCTTTTGTTCATTAGGATGGCTGGGTGGAAAAAAAGTTCCCCAGGCTTTTGTATGAAATATTGACTTAATCTAGCTGACTTTGTGAAGGTAAATATAGATACTCTATAGAAAGCAGCATCGTTCTGTTTTTTTATTATTATTATTTGTTTTGTTTTGTTTTTTTTAAAAAACAAACAAAATAAATATAATCTGGTGTGGATGCAAAATTCTAGTGAAAAGCATTAAAATAACCAAGCAAGTGATGTACAATATATGAAGGAAAGCATTTGCAAGCCATAGCTTATAATCAACAGAAGACCGGAGATTGAGGAGAAAACCCTGGTTCTCCATTCTGTCAAGCTATAGGTCCATTCCCTTTCCAGTGTGGTTAGCAAAACTACTGGACAAAGAAAAAAAATATATATATATTTCAACCAGCAGGATAGCCTTCCTAAAAGGAAATATGTTCCAGAAGAGGAATGTATTCACTCTCCATATGACAGGCCACAGGCTGAAAATATTTCGCTCTTTCAGCCCACACACTGCAGAAAAATATTGCATAATAACGCTGCCCATGGCAAGTCTGACAACAATTTTATGTATTTATCTACAAGAAGACAAACTTTCAACCCTGTGCTGAAATAGGACAAACGAGTGTACAATTTTATCACAGGCTTTTACATTTAACAAGATTGTGTCTTGATAGTCAAACGCCCAAATAAAATTTGCTGAATACTAGAAAGGTATGCAGTGCTCTGGGTATAGCACTAAAGGGCTAAAGCTCTCATAATCATTTCACTAAATTTGGACCTACAAAGGACAACTTAACGCACTGAAAGTGAAAATGTAGCCTACGATTTTCTTTCTTTCATTGCCATTACTATATGTTTTGCATTCATTTGAGAAACACACAACTGCATGATCTCCATTCTTTATATCTGTTATCCACAGCTCTCTCTGTGTTCAATTAACAACACCAATTCATGCTTCTACTACTGTCAGCTAAATCAGGAATGGAAGTATGATAAAACTTTCCCAGAGATAGATTCCTAAGTATGCTTATTGTTTCTAACTAGCTAGCTGTTAGCTATATATTTGTGTGTACTTAAATGTTAGCATAAAATGGAGATTTTATATCCATCTTGAGGGAATTTACATTCCTCTCACAAAGAAGTAAGTGTCTATATATTTTAAAGACAGATATCAGACCAACTATGTGATCTAGCTTGACCAAAACAGTCAAGCTGTTTAATACAGCCTGGAACTAGAGGTTCCAACATTTTCATATCTGTTTCCATCTTTTTTGTAAATTCCAATTTTATGCAAATTATTGGCATGCAGCAGCTTCCCAAAAGCCACTTCTAAGGTGATTATAAAGTACCCCATCCAATTCTAATACTAAATGCAAAAATCTGTGTTATTTTGCTCATGTGTTACATTTAGAAAGCTTATTTTTTCAATCTAACTTAAAAACGATCTTTAACTGCAAGGCTTAGTTTTTCCTGGCAGCTGACCATAAATTATCAGAAGGCGGCAATCAATAAATATACATGTTAAAACTCAATGACCGTAGCCATCAAAATAGTCATTGGAATATTTATTCTCTGTGAAACAAGGGAATTATAGAAGCTGTCACTCTTCTTGACAGGAAAAGATACCATACATGCTGTTTAACTTCAAATAGAGTTAAAGAGAAATAGTACACAAATGACAGAGCTTCACACACAGGTTAAGCAGTGAGCCAAGGGTGAGGAAGACCTTATAATTATTCTATGATGCTTTACAACTGAATTTCACAAATGTACATGCTCTTTTTCTGCAGTATTTTCACTTATTCTTTTTGACTTAACTCAAAAAATATTTTTGCCATTAACCCTTCTTCTATATTACCATATCACAAACAGATCTTTTAAATTCAGCAGCCTTTAAATAACTCAAATGAAGCTCCACACAGCACACATCAGCTCCAAATGGTTTCTGAAATTTCAAACAGGAAAGGAAACAAAGGCTGAAGAGATCAGCTGTGATGACATGATCAAGGAGGACATTTTAAAAATGGAACCTTGGGAACATTCCGAACTATCTAATTTAGAAATACATAATAAGATTTAAATTAAGTAGTACCCTGATTTTTAAACTTCAAACTGTTATATGTTTTAGATTTGTAAGAAATGGGAAATTTCCAAATTAGTTTTTCTTATATTCTACTTTACATTAAAAAAAAATCACCCTGATGATTTTTGGCATATAAAAAGGGTTGATTTTATGTATGCAGAAAAGGCTGCTTAACAAGTCTTTTAGTCATTTTGATTCTATTATTAGATGTTATCATATATTATATGATATACTTTACTACTATTGCAATTATTCCAATATTTTTCAACTCTACTGCTTTCAAAAGATAACTCCTCCTTTCCTTTGCATATGCACATATATGTGGACACTACCTGGAATTCCTTTTCCTACATGTATAAAATGTATGCTAGAGCAGTGCATAGAGAGAAGGCAGCCAGCTGAACTGAGAAGCCAGCGGCCAGAATGTTAGGTTAACCCCAGAATCTTAACTCCAGAATGTTATAGCCAGGGCTAGACCCAGCTGCACTAGTATCCCATGGGACACCCACATGCTGCTGTTTCCTTTCTTAAATTCATCTGGGAAGGGGATTCTTACAATTGAACTAAATGTAAAAGGTCCAACTAAAAATGGATTTAGTAGTACATTGATGACTCTAACAGTTCATAATGATTTTCTGCATAAATAGGAAATAACATTCAACACTGCATTTCCTGAATAAATCATGTAATCTCTTCCTGAGCTATATTACTTGTTTAGGAAACTGTACTATCTGTACTATCTTGAGGTGAAATTTAAAGTGATGAAAGTATAGATTCCCTTCATTATTAATTACCTCCATTATTAAATATCTGTGATTTATGTCCACTGTCGATTTCTCAAGTTTCAGCCTACTTCTTCAGGATCTTTGCTTTCTTAAGGGACAGCTGGCTACCATATATTTTGTCCCAGCTGAGGTACACTTACACTGATCTAGTTGTCTCTTAGCTGTTTTGTCAACAAGTAGATTGAAGTCTCAAAACTTCTGGCACTGTTTTCTGAACTCTCTTGAACCTTTCAGCAGCCTTTCTTGAAATGCTGATATTTCAACTGTGCAAATGTACCAGGGCTGCACACAGATCACTCTAAATTTACAAATATTCCCTTCAAAATAAAATGAAATATTTGCCTTTCTAGCACCAACTCGTAGTGATTACTGTACATGAACAATTAGTGATTCAGAATTGTTGCTTCTGAGTATGCAGTCTTCCACACCACAATACACATTGCTTCATTTCTAGGTATCTGACAGTGTTTAAACCATTAGAAATAATACTATTATTAACAACATTAATAATCTTATTAATATTAGCTGATGAAAATAGTTAAGAAAACAGAAAAAGGAAACAGAAGAGATGAAAGACCCATATCAATCCAGGTAACATTCTTACACCTCAAGCAGTTTATTTCTTGAGATGTGCCACTGGTGTCTTGGAAGTGCTGCTAATTTTTATGACAGGCTGAAGTGTACAATAGTTAATGACAGGGAACTTAAACTCAAGAAATACATTTTATGCCTCAGCATTGAGTCAGTCATGGTGTTGTTCAACGAGATGAGTGGAGTTTTCTGCATTTTCTATCTACTTTGTTTAATATGATATTTAAGCATCAGACTTAGCAAAGCCACAGATGTGCCTTTAAGTTCTAACTGAATGTGGCTATTACTTTATAGCATAGCAATGAAAGTCATTTAGTAGCAAATTTGAATAAAAAAACATATGGACACATTTGGAACAAACCAAACACACAGGCAGGAATTTATCCATACTAGAACCAATTTTCAGATGCATCCCAGAAACCGTTTGGTCAAAACATACGAGTACTGGAACAGCAGGAAAACGTACTGGACTCTTGGTTTGATGGGAAAGAATGACAAAAGAGATATTAAGGTTCTACAGATGTGAAATGTGCGATTTATCTAAATTAATTTAGACAAAATTGATGCACTTGCTTGTGTGGTTGCTTTTAAAGTGGTTAAAGAGTGGCCAAAATTGATTTAGTTTAATTGGGTTAAGCTAAAACTGTTTTAGCCACTTTTAAACTGCTTCAGTGTCCAAACAAAGCAGTTGAACCTACTTACCTAAATGGAATTAGAAGCTGATTTTGTTAAGCAGGAACAATTCCTGTCACACCAAAGTGACAGATAAGTGACAGAGTTAAAAAGAGAGAATGGTAAAGATGAGGTAATAATAAATGGATATTATAGGATAAATGAATGAACTAAGAAGAGAGGACAAAAGTGAAGGACTGAATAAAAATGAAAATAGGATAGGTAGATATATGAATAAAATAAAAAAGAAGGCAGAATAAAAGGCAAGAAAAAGAAGAGGTCTGGCTTTAACCTCCTTCTTACAGAACAAACAGAATAGAAGTTATAAAGACAAAATAGGGCTTTTATAAATCATACTTCTAAGCACAACCATCCATTTCTTCCTTGGCAAAGCTGCTATTGATTTCTGCCTGACTAAAGACTGAGCCTCTAATTTGGCTCCAAGAGTGGAAATTTGTTCATTCTTGCCATGTACCATCTCAATGAACTATTGTAAGAAAACATGCTTATTATGATCTTTTGCTAAGATGCCAGGTGGTAGCACTTATAACCTCTTGCTAGGGGAGTAGAAAAGGGATTTATTTTCATTATTCATGAGAACCATTTTTAAGGGATAACTAGCAGCATGAATGTAGTTCTGAATCAAGTGACATGAAGTGTACTTACTTCTGGGCTTACAAAATGAAACAAGGTGAGGTAGTTATTTAAACTGGCAATTGCTTATAAAATGCAGGTACACTTGGGGAATAAAAGTTAGAAGGACCTAAATTAATTAGCCACATGATTTGTATGTTTTGTTATAAGGGTGCGTGCACGTGTGTGTGTATAAATATACAGATGCCATATAGTTAAAACTGATGGCTAATATGGTATAGACAAGAATCAGTCTTACATCCCATTGTAAGCCTCATTTTAAAATCTCATCTGACCTTCAGAAAAAAATGATCATCTAGGTTATTAGATCCCTAAGCTTGTTTCTGATCTGATCTGGTATGCACACACAAAAAAATATTATATGAACAAAGTTGCTTTGATTCTGGACTCATGCTCAGACAATGATATATCTTCACTCACAGTATGGAAAACTCATAGTCCTAATAACTTAAAGATGATCAAAGGCTGACTATAAATAGAATAAAAGAACACCACTATTGTATTTGCACTTAATGGTATAAAAGTAAAATGTGCAAAGAGAAATTATGCCAATAAAATATTTTTTTCCCACACACATGGAGTGGATTTGACAGCTTAAGACAGAAATATTTTGAAGGCAGTGTGCCCTCACAGATAAAATCTGACTAAAGTTCAGTAGATCGATTCTCTTCCAGTTCTACCCCTGGCTTCCCAAATGGCCTTGAAAAAGGCACATCAGTTATTAATAAAGCAAAGACTCTAGCCTCCCTTTGGAGTGCCCTGAGGTCAGGAATTTGGTGAAAAGTATTGCCAGTAAGGGCTATTGTCTGTAGACTGTGGAAACTAGCGGGTGAGTGACCCCCATCTTCTCTCTCTGCCAGTACTATGCCTGTGCTTGTAACTCAACACAAAGGCTTCAATATTATCGCACGGTCAGATCATGCAGGGTGTTAATTTTGTGCCTTACCGCTGACACACTTTATTTTCACTTTATCACTTTATTTTTAAAAATAATTTAAGTAACAGAGAGAGAACCTACCAGTCATAAACTTTATACTCTGTTATAACAGAGATTAAATAGTAGCTTATATGTTTTCCCTCCTTTCTTTTCAAGAAGTGAAGAAAGGACAAAACTCATGCACTGTGCTACTTTTTCTGGATTTTTGTCCTCAGTAGCCACAATAAACAGTGTAAGAGACTATAATTTCAGCTAACACAGCATTTCCTCAAACTGTCTACTAGTCTGTACATTTCACTGGTGGATAACATCCTGTTTATGTACATTTTGCATGCTTTTTTAACACCCATTTTTGCATGGGAAAGGAGATCACCCTAAACTGTAACATTTAGGAGATTGCACATTTAATAAAGTAGAAAATTTCAATATCCTTTTCCATGCATTTTGTCTGTGTGTCAGATTAAGTTACATTGTAAGATTCAGCTTCAAACATTATCACACACAATTAGCCAGATATAATTAGACAGTCAAGTGAGAGAGTATTAGTTGTCACTCACTAAGTTTTTTCATGTCATGACCTGTACAGATTTCCATAAGGTGAAGGCCAAAACGGACTACAGTATTTTTATTTGACTAGCATTTATGAATTCATGCATCATTATCTAAATATTACCTTTGATTGAGATCTCATTAAAGGTCTCTCTGTCTCATATCAAAATGTCAATAACCCTCCTAAGATGGGAAATGTCATTTAAATAGGCTGCGCTTATTAATCTAATAACTTCAAAAGTGATCACAGTAAATGATTTCTTTTCTCACTATATCCCCATTGTTTAGTTTTTTTCCTTCAAAAAAGCTTTCCTTCTGTACTTTCTTCAGGGATATATTACAATGAAAGCAGAAAATAGTCTCTATTTGAAATGATAGTTGTCCTGAGCTGAAGAGCTATCACCAAGAAACACTCTCACCACTAGGCCTCCTTTTTTGGCATAGCATAGCATGCTTTCAAGACATTCTTGGGGCCTTTCCTCTTCTCGATCTCATAAAATTGACCGATGAAATGAAATAGGATCACTATAGGAAAACAACAAGAAAACAAAATCTAAAGGAAATGCTTTCTTAACATTACACAATTTACATTCTAGCTAAATGTAAGTTTATGACGGGGTAAAATCTTCTTTCCTGAAGATTCTCCAAGGACTCTTGTCTGTGAAGCATGATGCTTCCTTCCCTGTAACTACAGAAGTTAATGCTTCAAGTAGGTGATATGTCATGTGAATATTTTTGGTGACAATCTTTCCAGATGCAGTTTGCTTGTAATGGGAGAAAGGAAAAAGGAATTCTCTTCCCCACCACCACCTGTGTGATTTTACAGATGCAAGGCAGCAGGCCCTTTCCCTCCTACTGACTGAAGGAACAAAAATGTTGCAGTAATCCAGACAAGATTTTGCAGGGCTCAGAACTGATATTCCAAGCTCTGCATTAAATGGAATATTTTCTCCCCTTCTGGATTTGTGTAATCTGATATATCTTGTTATTCCTATGTGCTACTTGTATAACAATTCTCTTAAGATTACAGTTTGCATCTCCTTATGGAAGGAGAATTCTGCTATTTATTTCCTTTAGCATCTTAGATTAGCTGACTTGACTGAATGACAAAAATGCAGGATATACCTTAGAAAGAAGTAACACAGAATGGGCAATACATAGGCAATTTTTTGGGTAACAGCTCCAGTAGGCAACTCTAATTGGCAAATACTGTGATCAGGTCTAAAGTGAGTGGGGCCAGCTGTGATGCTCAGTTATCAACATCATAGGGTAAGTTCTGAGGTACAGGGCAGAGGGAAACATGCTCTCCGTGAAAATCAAAGCAGCAAATCAAAGAGTGCATATGTGAATGCACTAGACACATCAACCCCGTAACTCTTCCCTCACCCTGTAAAGACAGTCACAGTCAGACTAAGAGTCTTTCCTCAGGGGAACTCCTGCATGGGATTGCTGCAAGGCCCGGGACAGCCCCAGTGCAGGAACTTTATTCTAGGATGACATCATGGTCTGCCCCTGGAAAAGGTGCCTTGTCTACATTATATGACTATGGAAGAGTTATACTGTATATGTGGCTTGACAGGGCTGAACAAAGGTGCAGGTACAAGCCTGTGCAGATCCTATCATATTGCACTAATATGTGTTGATGATATTCAGATTTCTAGATGGAAGCTCCCTCTAGGGTAAGACTGCCTGGTAGGAGGCACTGCAAGGAACTGATCAGCTTTACTCAGGTGGGTCACATCAGCTCCTCCAGGAAAAATTTTGCCATGGGGACATCACCGGTAGTTGTACATAATTACAGCATAAGGGCAACAATCATGATCCATTCTTTTGAGTGTTAAAATCCTAAGTAGTCTTGGAATCACCACAAATAAAAGAATGTGCTAAATTTTGCACTTAGAATTCTTACATTAAATGAAGTAACTGAAAAATCTCATATAGTCAATAGCAAGCTCCTTGGCTATGTGTCTGTAGACACTTCTGTACAAACTGTTCTAGCAAGGACATGGAATAACTTATGTTCAGTAATTTGTATCAGGATCCACCTGGTTCAGATGGTAGTATAAGACTAAGTGTTTCTTGGCTAAATCCGCCCACTTTTATTTTAGTTAAATCATGTTCCTTCTGGGACTCTGCCATAAAAATGCAGAAAATATGCAGATCTGGAGTTATAAAGAATAATTTTGTACCACTGGAATCTCAATTAAGCTATCAGCGCTCTGGATATATAAATAATGCTAAATGGCAGATAATTCTAACTCTGTCATATTTTTAGATATTTTGCACTTAATATTTCCCCCTATATAAAAAGGAATTATAAAATCAATAATGGCACAGATTATACTGTTATCGTATTCTGTGATGCAAACTCTTCTTTCTGCATTTTTTTTAAATAAATGAAAATCTCTTCGCTATCTGGGTCCTAGGTTAGGTACACAATATGGTGGAAAAACTAATCTCCAGAGTCTATTTAAACATACAATTCACACTTCAGATTTCTCTCTGAAATGTGGACGGCTGCCCAATTTATATCTCAGAATTCTATGTCTACTTCTCCTCATTCTCTTTTTGGACACAATGACTTTTTTTTCTCTTGTACGATTTTGTATCTTTTTCTCTCAAAGAAGCAAGAACACAATAGGCATGCTTACAAAAACAGACAATTTTAAAGCATGCTAAACTGGCACTATACAATTTTCATGTATGGATCCATAGCACAGATGAATTTTCTAGTTCTAACAGTAATTTTGTACCTAGTCAACATACTCTGTTCTTCTAAGCCTAGCAAACCAAAGCTAAAAGCAGGAAAAACTTTCCAGTGACTGCTGTAGTTTGTTGATTTTCTAACCACCACTAAAACACTACCAAACACCACTAAATAATTCAAAGCAATGAATTAATTAAGTTTGTTTCTTAAAAGTAATTTTAAAAATGTAAATTTCATATAAAATTCTATAAAATGTCCTGTTATCCTTGCTGTCTGTAATAAATTGTATTTTATACTGTGCTCTTAGAACTGTATTGTACTTCATGTCCTCAATGAGTCATCATGATGATTGTTTCTTTAGTCATTCCCTACAGACAGCAGTCAGCAGAGGCCCGTAGGGCTCCGTAGAGCTCTGGCAGACCTGGGAAAGCAGAGTTCTCAGACAGAATCATTTAGGGGATGGGAAAGGCCAAATGATGCCATCAGGGAGAAGTTGCTAAAATACTTCATTTACATAAGCCCATTTGCATACACTAAGACTAACTTTCACATGAAAACAGAATGATTACAAGTGAAGTCTCAACTACTTTATATATATGTACATATATATATTTCTTTCTAACCTTAGTTAGGGCTCTTGCATGAGTAGCTGGATATTTCTGGATAGCCAGACCTTAAGCTTTGAAACTCATTTTTTAATCAAAACGGAAAGGTTTATAAGTATACACACAGCATGTCAAGACATCCTTTGTTGTTTAGCCAGGTACAAGGTGTATGCATGTCAGCATACACATAGCCAAATTTATGTTCTCCACAGGTTGCATGTGTTTCATAAATTTCTTTTCACATGTGATTGACCTCCACTGCTAGCCTCACACATCTTCAGCCTCTTTGCCTTTTCCTTCAGATCATTTTCTCAGCTCTCTAAAATTCCTTCTACTTCTAGCTCAGTATGAGACTGTTAAGAATACTGGTATCTTTCAGTTTATTTACCTTACTCTTAAATAGAAAGTACTGTTGGCTTAAACTTTCCTCACAACATTCCTCTTATCATTAACAACCAGAATTACAAGATGAAGATGAGGACTAAAATTTCAATTTCATTTAAATACAGATACTTCTCACTTTGTGTGCCAAAAAAATCATATTTTTCCTATATCCCTGACATTTCTTTTAAGAACAACTAACAATAACCGCATTAACAAGATGAACACACATCACAATTATATTATGATAATATGAATGAAATACTATAATGAACTCTTAATCATTACTTAGTACATTACAAATTTCATATGGAGAAAATAATACCTTACATATATAATGAGTAATATTGTACTAGGACTAATATAGTTGTAAGTTAATTATACACTGTGTAGCTGATTTAGTTGCATTTAGCTAAGGAGCTGTTCTGAGTTCACTGCAGATTAATTATGTCTTTAGGCATATACTCTCATTTATAACTGTCACTTGCAACAGGAGCTGCTGGCTAGGCTGCTTTGTAGTCAGAAGTCTTCTTGAAGAAGAAGAAGAAAACCCCCTAAACTAATAAAATTTCTGAACATCCCAGAGGTTTCACAAAACTCAAAATCTACTGGCTGAGGTAAACACTAGGAAAGTGCAGGTTTTATTTTACTGCGTTTCTGCCCAGAAAACACTTTTATGTATCTGTTTAGTAAAATTATAATGATCTATTGAATTTTATTTAATACGATTTGCTCTGTCAATCACAAAATTCAACACAAATCTCTTCAGACCTATTCTAAAAATAGTTGTATTTTCCGAATCCCTTATAAATTAAAGAGAAGGAATTAGAAGTCAAAGACTTTCACAATTATTTTTCTTAAAGTTTTTACTGACTCTAAGAAAGAAGTACCTTTCTAGTCTTTCTACATCAGATGAATAATTCTGCATGACAGAAATGGGTAATAAGTGATAGCAAGTACATCAGCTATTCATAAATGTAAAACACAGGAATCTTTCTGTCTGCTCAAGGTATTCACCATTGTTCTAACCTCATTGTGATAAGTTAAATGAAGAGTCTCAAACACCTAATATGCCAAAATAAAAATGAATCTATATAGAAAAATAAGAGAGGAAGAAAATAAGGTAAACAATACGCTCTTACATGTTTATATACTTTTACATCTTTGGAACTTTTATTGCAATTAACTCCTAGCAATGACTAGTCTTTTAAGCAACTTGAGACAAGTGTGTGCCAGGAGAGTTCAGCCTGGGGGAATTGACTTTATCCCATCTGAAATAAAACTCCCAAATTGCATGTTGTGTAGATGCATGAGCTTCAGCTTCAGTTGATTCCATGTACCCCTATGCTGTACTCCTACTCAGACAAATTGCTTGCTAATGCGAATGTTGCCAAAAGAACCAGAGTTTCATTGCTCTTGATAAAAAATATACAGTGAATCACTCACAAACATCAGTAATCTCTGAGAAAAGGGAAACTGCACAGACAAATCTTAACCTATCCATATAATATACATATTTTTAGGATGTACTCACATTTTAGGAATCTTACGAAAACGAACAAAAAGAAAAGAAAATCAGATAAGCAGACAATAGTAATCAAAATCCTTATAATATCCTTATACTTATATAAAATATGAGAAAAGTTATCTCAGAAAACAATTTCTTTTTGTAGTGGTAAGTTTCATTAAGTAATAAAGTGAACCTTCATCTCTTCACTTAAAAGTACATTACCCATTACATGCAGCATAGTGCAGATCACTTACTAACCTGATCTACATTATGAGAGGCAGGAGGTTTGCTGGGAAGAAGGATGAAAATGTAAACTAAATCTAGAGCTGTGGAAGAAAATAAACTAAAGTGCTGACATCAGTGTCACAATACGGGTCTTCTTAACTACAAGACTCAGTACTCCCAGAATTCACATTCTGCATGCCCAGGGAAACATCATCCCACAGCAGAGAAAGAAAATCTTTGGAGAGGTTCTTACTCTGGTCCTTACCTGTGAACACCTATTACAGCCTCAGCTTTCCAAAGCATTTGGTATGTCTGTTCCTGACATAAGAAAAAAAATAACCACTGTAAATGAAAGACCTGTATCAGTCCTATTGGCTGTATCTTATGCCCATTATGTTTGCAGAAGAATTTAAATAGAAAGAGAAGATGAAGAGTAAACATGATAAAAAACAGTAAACTGCAAAATTTTGTAAGAATGACTACTTTCATGAAAAAATTGTAATGTTTGGTGATTAAAGGTTAATGAGGAAACTACAGATCAAACTACTAGCAACTTGTGGATAATATTTCAAATCTGAGATTGAATCTCTCTGAAAAGATCCCTTCTCCAAGGCAGCATAAACCTCAGATGTCACATAGATGCCACATTCTCTCCTACAGAACTGGCTGTAGGATTGAGGCTTATGTTATCATATACCCAACATCAATATGGTTCCTTTGAAATAGTATTTATACGCCTACATGGATGAACCATTCATTCTTGTTTCCCTTCTTTTTGGAGGAAAAAGAAGAGTTTTGGATTACAGAGCAATAATATCAGTTATTATGCAATATTCCTTCTCTCACTGGCACAGAAATAATATAATTCATAACAGGACACCATTAGCACATTCAAAGTGATGATTTTGATTCACCAAATCATTTAAGTATGTGCTTATGTTCGTATTAGCTCAGCAAACCAATAAACATGATTTTCAGTTATGTATACACAAAAATCTCCCTATAATTGATTAGCTTACAGCAAATGCTCAGATTTAGAAAAGTGCAATTGTCCAGTCATATTAATGGGATTGCAGAAAAAGGTTAAAAAATTACCGTGTATTTAACTACTTTGCCAGATCAGGACTATTTAAACACATACTCAAATGTCATGTTGAATTAGCATAAGTCTAAAGGTGCATTGATTCAGGGTATAAATAGCTAATTTACACAGGAGATTTTCACACATTGTTACAAAAAAATTCCTCTGACCTCTGTGACCACAAAATATGAGGCTTTGGAGCTTCAAAATAGATAGTTATTGCAAGCCTGGAAATCATTTCTTTCTGTAAATTGTATACCATAATAAAGTAATTGTTTGTAGATATCAGGATATTGTGAAAATATGTTAGATGAAATAGTAGACTATAGGACCACACTGCAGCTAGAGGAACAAGCCTACTTATACTTTGACATTTGTGAGTAGTGAGTAAAATTGTGATACCCAAAGCAAAGCTTCTATTCATGCTAAAGAAATGTTCTTTTAAGAAACAAAACAACATTAAAAAATTACTTTAGGTTAGATTTTCCTTCCAGTTATGCAAAAAAGAATTAGTAAGATGTAATGAAAGTGGAGGCTGAGTATAGCAATGGGGAAGCAGACCCATAACAAATTCAAATGTATGATTATGAGAATTAAGCAGACATATTTTTCCCTACTGGCAGAATAAGAGGTTCTCAGTGACTGGTTAAGGCTGAAGGATATTAAATCATGACCATGCAAATATCTATTTGATAGTGCACTTGGATAAGTAATATATTAGGTGTCATAAAAGTACACTTATCTTTGTCATGGACCTTTGCTACTTTCTAATAATTTTGCAGATAACACATACTGTGTATAGTAGTATTAGGATGAAAGATGTCACCCCTCTATCTGACAACTTTTTTTTTTTTTTTTTTTTAAGATCATTTAATACTGACTTGTTTCAAAAAAAAAAAAAAGAGATTATTTCAAGGTATTTTTAATAATCTTCATTGATGAACCTATACACACTATAATTGAACTATATACACTCTATACGCCAGCAAAAAAAACATTTTTGTAGATCATCCAAATTGGAATATTACCACATGAAATCAACACCACATTATAAAAACAGAATTGAAAGTTGAAGTATTCTACTTGCATGAGTTCTGTTTCACCATTAAAATTCTGCTTTGGTTGATATTAGCAAAGAAGTCATATTCAGCTAGTGGCAGTTTCTGAATTGATTAACATACATGTTAATCAAATGGACAAAAACAACATACGGAACAGGAATCTGGCTATCACAGTTCTCTAGCAGGTGACTGTCTTAATTATTGTCCTAGAGTGTTACACTCCTTTTATTTCTCCAATATGTTTTTATGTATGTGTTTGCATATGCATCCAAAGTCTCACCTCAATGGAAGACACTTATATAAATGTTGTCTTCATGAATAGAGAGATCAGACATTCTTTCTCCACATTATGTATCTTATGAAAATCAAAAACTCTGAGTAAGATTTGCTCTACCCTTAAGCTTTCTATGGAGCATGATTCTGTCAGCAAGGACAGTTAAAACAACATATGTAGAAGAGCAGCAAAAGTAAGAATTCCAAGTAAGCTTAAACTAATACATGCATGTCTCTGATCAAGGGCAGAGCAGTTCAAGATCTACACAGAAAATAAGTCTCTAAGGTACTCTGCTATTTTCCTAGGAGACAGAAGCCTCTGTAGTCCTTTTGGCCTGACCATAAGGCAACGTTCATTAGTATGAAGAGAGGAGAATCCACGTGTTCTTTACACACAAAGCAGCTACATAACCTGAGCAAAAGTAGGAGGAAAGTTGGCACAAAATTGAGGCTGGAAACCATTCATACAGAACATTTCTGATTAAACACAATATACAGTGGTTGCTAATATCTGTAAATACTTATTTCTATTTTAGGTTTACTCCTAAATGTTGAATACTGCAAAAACACCAGAGATATATACTATTCTAAAAGAATTGCTCTTATTATAGAATCTTATCTTTACTCTTTCATATAAAGACAGACTATGCCATACTTCAGCTACTATAATTTATCTCAAAATCGATTTCAGTGATGTTTCTTTCTGTACAAACTTGTACTAAAAGACATTGCAGATGTTTGCAAGTTTAGCTTATTATGCTTCAACACTCTAATTACTGAGCTGCAGGAGGCTGAGGCTTATATATGTGGTATAAGATCCTATGTGGTTATAACAATTTAAATTATATTTAAACAGATGTGTTAATAGCTTATGATGGGTTTTAAAGGTAAAAATAATAAAGAAACCAGGAAGAAAATCTTTATGTTAGCATATTTTTAGTATTGATTCATGTTCACTTAGTTTGGGTCCATAAAGGGAAAATTCTAGACCTATTCAGTGGAAGAATGATAATTTGAAAATGTGTCAGCCACAGAAATTCATTAGAAGCCCACTGGACAGAATATAGCGGCTGTGATAGCATACAAAAACAAATATAATTGAACTGGGTGCTTGTTAGTCACTCTGACAACATCAGTCTAGTGCATGAATGTAAGACTATCAAGGCAGGCTGTGCAGTTTATGGGGAAAATGAATACTTTTCTGAAAATCTGACAGCAATGTTTGTATTTAAGTAGTCTCTTCTCAATGGTTGGCCTGATATTTCCTGTCTGTATCACACTATCTTATCTTTCCTCTAATATTACCAGTTATGTTTGGCCAGCTCATGACATCTAAGACTTTCCAAGGCAAGCTTCTATTTTCAGATGGTCCAACTATACTCTTGATTTTTTTTTCTCAGTAAAAATTATTTGACTGCTTTTATACATGTTCTTCTTGGATATTTAGCTTGTTTCAGTGATACAGTAATACTGGGAAGCAGATGGGACTTCTCTCCTGGTATCTTGCCATCCTGACAGAATGATGGATGTGAGCACTTGAAAATCTTTATCTTATTCTACTTTGCTCTTAGATATTTTCTAGCTCGCACTTGGTAACATAGCTTGGCTGATGCTGTGTATGGTTTTTGTGTGCTCTATGCCTCCATGAGGATGAACATCTCATATACTTCATTTACTGAATCTCAACATTTCTTGTTCATTTGCCCATACTTATACACTGCGGAGTACCTATCTTAGAGTAGAAAAATGCTTTTTTTCTTATCTTGAACACACTAACAAAATTTGTTGCATACCCGAACTGTTATAAAGCATTCCTTCTCAGTTGACTTCATCATTGTTTTGCTGATGATAGCAACTCTTATACAGAAGCAACGGCTGACAGAGATCTGCTATTGGTCCTCCCTCACTCATGTTATGTAATAACATATTGGTCTTTGTACTGAAGCTTGAGCTATTAGATCATCTCATCATAGTGAATTAAAAATAAACAAACCCCATAAGCTGGAGTCTGCATCAAGCTCATGAGTTAACCAGGGTCAGACACATCGCTGCGATGTGATGCAGGTCCAGAAATGACCAGGCCCAGACCTCCAGCCTGACTCATGTTTCGTGGATCTAACAGCAGCCTGTTGAGGTCACTGAAGAAGTAAAGAACATAAAGCCATCTTTTCATAGTGGTACATGCAACCTGAATTATAGCCCCAAACCAGCAGGAGTCTCATGTGAAGCACTGCTTTATCTAGTTTTTATTTAGATTTTCTCCTTTGGCCTTTTTAGGCGGGCATTAAGATTGTGTTTGTTGTCAAATACAATTTATGCCATACTGTTACAAAATCCATATGGCAGATTCTATTCATAGTGCAATAGCAACTGTGCTTATTGTTTGACATGAACCTATAAGTAAGTAATGTGAATTATTTTTGTAGAAAACTTTTGGTATTAACAGTGTTTCAGAGAAAATTTGAGAACTAAAAAAAGGGTGCAATTCAATGAGTGGTAGTTTTACACTTAAGTAGGAAGAATCAGTTGTGCAAAACCCAGAGATACACTGTATATGAGATATACAGCAGTGAATTTTCAGAAAAGGATGTGCAATTAACAATGGACATAAGTCAGACAGGAATAAAAAAATAATGCTAATGTTAATAAGGCAAATTTCACTTTTTTTTTTTTTTTGGTAATAAAGGTATCATATGCAAGACACAGAAATTAATTCCTCTTTTCTATTTAGTGCTGGTAAGACATTAAATGTGTCTAGCTGGGAGCATAACAATTCCAGAGAGATATGGATCACAGGAAATAACTGGACTGAATTCTCAGATTTTAACTATACACATAAAATAATCAGATGTCTAAAAAAAATAAACTGTGAAAAAAGGTCGAAGAAATTGGGGGTGGTTAGACTACAGAACACAAGACACAAGAATTGATCACCCTTCTAGGAGACAAAAGGTATTTTAACAGGGGAATCTAATAAATAATTCACCTTATCCACTCTGTACAGGACAAGATATTCTGGGGCTACAATACACAAAGCCAATTTGAATGATGTGACAAAAAATTTGTTATAACAAAATCACAATAAAATAATACTTGATCAACCAAGTTGCTGTGCTTGTGAGCTCACTATTGCCTATGTCCTTCAGTATGTAGTGGTAATCGCAACCAAGTAATTCTAGAGACAAACTGGACAAACAGCTGTCAGGAATAACACAGGTGCCACCGACGCTATCTTAGGGAGAGGAACAGATAGGTGACTCTTCGAGGTTGTCAAGTACTATTTTCTATGAGTCTATGAATAATGCAATCCACAATAACAATCCTTTCAACTTCTGCTGATATACGTGTCACTTACATTTCTCTGCTATTCACTTGACCTAAGTTGCATTCTCAGCGATCAATAACTACATATAGTCCAAGACGGTGAGAAAGAGTGGTTTTCTCTGTTCAGTAACATTTCTCAAAGTTTGCATTAGGCATCATATATTAAAAACAGTTTTGCTCTTGTGAAATTTAGCTTATTTCAGTTCTACTCACTTGCTAACCCATTTTCAGTACTTTATCTATTTGCATAGACATATACATTTTGTCTTGCTTTTCAAGAATTACCATGAATGCTACCTAATATAAGAATTAAATAATTTTAACAAGTCTGAATTCCAATTTCTTTTTTTTTTTATTTGCTTTGTCTTATTACTTACTTTAATGAAATTGAGACAAGTATTTTGTACATTTCTGTGGGCTATAAATTTGACAGAGATCTTACTCCTTCAAAAAATTATCTTAAGAGGCTGAAGGAAACATATTGTCTATTGGCACCACTTTTTCGTACCTCTCATATTTCTATTATGTGAAATAAATCATAAGGTTAATATGATTAAATTCATGTATTCACAGGTTTTAAATGAAAACAGAGTTTTCTGGTTGCCTATAGAGCCTGAAATGTTAGACTATTTTCCTTGGCTATTCTGCAAGTAGATTACAGTGTCCTTATTAGTATTATAATCTTGCCACTGTATAATTTCAGTGCAACTTTTCTTGAGTAAAAATCTGTTTTCTTCTCTTGAGTAATGCTAAAGAATTCTTTGAAGTCTGGCACATTCACAGATGTCCCACTATTTGGCATTCATTTTCCTGTTTCTGTGCTGTGCCTTTACACATATTGTTCCTTTAAGTTTTAGCATAAATATTGTCTTTTGACAGTGTCACAGATTATGTCCCCCTGTGCAGGGCATTTCCACTATCATGATGTTTTTCCTTGATTATAGAATTACAAACAATATTATGTAAAATTTCATCAAGAAAATATAGAACCATCTTAAGCTGTGGCAGAATCTTGTTAAGACTGAAGTGCAAAGATCAAGTAAATTGACAGAGCTTTAATTTCTTGGATTTACAGTGTGTATGTAGTACTTTCTATTAAAACACTTTCTATAGCATTTTGAAACACTGGATTGCAGAATGAGTTGTATATGGATTCTTGTAATGTACAAGCTAAATGGAGTTTTTTTTTTTATTTGATTGTTTTAGAACAGCCAGAGCTAGCCATTGGAGGGCACGTTTCTATGTTAATTAGACTACAGTTGTGTATGAGTTATAAACCAAATTTGTGAACTACTTGATCTGTGAAACTTCAACCTTATTATGGATATCACTTCTACTTGTGTTTGAAATTGTAAAAGATTACATACATAGTAAACGACTACAGGGCAGCAAACAGGACTGATTTCTCTCCTATATGCAGCATGGATAGCAGATGAAATTAGCGGAAACCATGGAGAAACACAAGCGGGAAATGCAGTTCCCTGTATTCACATGATTTAGTCTAAATGTGAATATCAACCTATGGCCAGAACTAAGAAGATATTTGGGATATTTTTCATTTTATTATTTAAATGTACCCTGAAGACATAAGGAATGCCACTGTTCTTTTGAACAGTTTTCAATTTCTGAATACTAACAGTGAAGGTTACTTAGAGTTCTTACCAAGTCATTATTTTTCCCTTTTTTTTTTTTTTTTTAAGATCTTAATAATGACAACCTAAATTTAGTGTTATGGCTCCTCAGAAACTACTAGGAACAGCACGAGTATCTTCTTTAAACCTGGGAAGGTAGAAGATCCTGAAAAGTAATTTTAGTTTGAATGTAAGTAGATTTATGTAAATTGCTGTCAGTTATCTATGTCTTTATTTTACTAGAAAAATAACATGATAGATAAACTGTTGTCAACCATTCTTCATGGAGACTTACAATGCAAATATTATTCAGAACGGAGGCAAACAAACCACTTATGAATAAGCATAAGTCTTACCACGCCAATGGAAAAGTAGTTGTTGATGATGTTGTAAGGCACTGGGTCTCCTTTCTCATCTTTATCGTTGGGTATTACTTCAAATTTCCATCTGTCCAGCAAAATTTCTGTACTATTCTCAATGTCTTTTAAGATCTTCATCAAATTCTCACCTTCATAACCTAGCAAAAGGTGAAGATGGTAATTTTGATCAGGCATGATAAAAGTTTCATTTGTTTTTCTTTCTTGGCGACTGGAAAGATGAAAACCATGCATATAAAACCTGCAAAGTAGGACTATGTCCTCAAGTACTGGCAATTTTCCAGTATCTGTCATTAAAGTAATACAAATACAGAGATGACTTTTACACTGTAAACTTAGATTAACACTGCAGATTTCACTCGGCATTTGATTTAAACTGACACTGGAGAAAATAATTTGATCTTCTAAACTTGCCATTTTGTGAAATTTTCAAAATGATTATACCAGTTATCCAAATGCTTAAAGTCGTAATTTGTATAAAATTCTCAATATAAAATGAACCTTAATATTTAATATCTTTAATTTCAAAATTTATGCAAAGAAAGTTATATAAATGTCTAATGTGTGTCTAATTTGTGCCTAATCAAAGGCTGACAATAGTGTAAAAAGTGAAAAGCTATTTACTGTGGGCCATAATGTTTTCAACATGCGTAACATAAAAATTAATATAAAAAATGCAAAATGTGAAATCCATTCACAACTGATAAGATGCCTATTCAGCACAATAGCTATGATTTTCCATATTTTAATAACCTCTTCATGAACCTCATACTGCTCTATATCTTATTCTTATTTGCCAAGAAGCACACAAATTTTAAGTAGTTCACTGCACTACTTAAATGTTATTATCTACTGTAGTATACTGCATATCCAAAATGGGTAAAAAATTATTGCTTACAATCTTTTGAGTATAATAAGTAAGCCAAAGTACATGTATGCACATAGAAAGGGTAAATATTATCAAATTTAAATGCTATTCAGACAAAACAGGTCTGTGGTAAGATTTGTGAATTCATTTCTTCTTCAAAGCAGGAATAAATGTCCACATTCAAGCAATATACACTTTTGGGTTCATTAGACACCTTAATAAATTACAGACTCATCTTTAGGCATAACATATGTATCTGGTGGAGGGAAAAATTAGGACAAATGTCAGGAGTTCTTCTCATAGCTAGTGGTTCAGCCAAAATTCAGCATTTCCAAAGAAGAAAATGAAAACATTTAAGGTCTCCTTGTATGAAACTCACTGCTAATGTACTGCTTTATGGTTGTATTATTGCATAATACATTTTTATTAGTTAATTTTATTAGTTAATTACTGTCACCACCACACAAGTGCACGATGCATATGTGCACGATGCATGTATGCACAATTCCTTTTGTCTACATGCTAGAGATCATTCACTAGTAATCTAGTTTCTTAAAGCCCTATCTGTTCTTCCTCCTCTCCTATCAAAGTTCCAGAAAATCTGTGTTATGGCACCAGAAAGTAACTAGGCAAAGAATGATGAAAGACAGAACGTTTTCTCCATTACATCACCTAGTTTTCAACTGTTAATTTTCAGTTCAGACAGAATAAATCAAAACAGAAGTAAATAGGAGTGAATGGAAGTACAGGTTCTGAGAAATGTAATTAAATTAATAATTGTCTATTGTTGTTCATTTCCATCTTCTCTTGCAGAAAGTTTGAATATACTAGCAAAGGTGTACATATTTTATTTGTTTCACATCATTGAGGTACCTATGCCACAGTGACAGAGAAAAGAATCAAGTAACATGACAAGACCTAATACAAATATAAAATAAATAAAAAATATATCTGCAAACTTCCACTGCAATTACTCAGACCCCCTCAGCATGCAAAGATGACAAGCAACCACAATTAATCTGAGTTGTAAACAAACAGATGAGTAAAAAAAAATGTTTTTAGCTAAAATTTTTGCTAAAAGCTTGTGAGATTAGAAGAGAAAAATATGATTAGTTTTTCAGATTCAGATGAACAGAGTTAAAAACTGATCCAGATGACAGAGTAAACGTGTTGCAAGTTGATGGTAATAATGCTAGGAATTTTGATCTTGCAGTTTTCTAACTTGCTGAAGTGTTGTGTTTTGCCAAGAGAAAAGGAAGAATACAAGAGCAGGTAAATGCAGCTCATGATTCACCTGTACAGAAGGCAAAAATCAGGTAGGACCAAGATACAGGTAGCAGGGATTGCGGTAACTGGCCCACAGACAGAATGTGAGACCATCTCAGGTATTCTTATAACCTGTAAATTCACAGACACTTTTCATGCATATCTTATAGATATTGCAGCATAGCTGATAAGTGCCTGACAGCCAACATCTGACATTCTCTATGAGGAAGGAAGGTATGTATATAGCAGGAAAAAAAATATTAAATACTGAGAGGCGGGTATACCTAGAACTGGAGCAAAGATAAGGGAATTTGATACTCTGGAGAATTTAGAAATTTTCAACCTGTGGAGAACAATTTGAAGATATATAGACCTACTATGAAAGTAGTAGACCTATGAATGTAGGTCTATATCATCAAGAATCATAATTAAACACACTGACCACTAACTTTCCATAGTGACAGAAAAGACATTTTTTATTATCAGAGACATTTGATCAAGGCATCTAGGCAGGTACTAGGACTTCATTTTGAGTTTCTGAAGAGAATGTCATTCAGAATTACATCCTGAAAAAGAATCCCAGAAAAAGTGTTTGTTTGTTTGTTTTAACAATTTGACATAATATTTTAGTGTTAGGCTTATGAGTACTATCATTTATCTCAAAGGATCAGTGCTTGATTTTATTCATTACTGAAATTTCACAAAGTGAAACAGAAATCAAACTATGCAATCTTTTAAATTAGTAGCAAAACATGTCAGACATGCAGTCTGACCATGAACTGACAAGTCTCCACAGACTATTTTGATTGGAATATGTTTTTTAACACTGATACTAAAGGATCCTACTATTGACAGTAAAACACTGCGCTCTGTTGCTGCAGAACTCTTTGATGAGACACCCAGTTGTTTACAGATATCTGCTCCACTGAATGCTTTTGCTTTACATTCATTTCTCAAACACATATCAAGTTCTTTAAAAGTTTTTACCTCCTTCCATCAACAATAGATAAATGATCTAGGAAATTTTGCTATGAGAAATGATCACCTGACTAGAAATCAGTAGTAGAGAGAAAACACAGAAAAGAGGGGCTGATAGCTGGGAGAGGTGAAAGGCCAATATAGAGAAGACTGAGGTTCTCAATGCCGCCTTTGCCTCATTCTTCACCAGCAAGGTCTTCCAAGCTTCTGTGCTCAGAGGCAGGGTTAAAAAAGAATCATCTGCAGATGAGACTGAGAAAGGGATTACTTTTGAGAACTCCACCTATACAGATTCACATGACGTGATGGACTACAGAGGTTTTGATGCCCTTGAAAGACATATGTTGAACTGGTCTTCAAAAAGGCTAACAGAACAAGCCAGAAAATTGCAGGCCAGTTAGCCTCATTTTCATCTCTGAAAAATTAATGGAGTTAAACTGGGTGGACACAGTTTTAGAAATGTGAAAGCAAAAGCTGAACACATGATGGATTTACTGGAATTAAATCATGCCTGACACACATTATTTCCTTCCATGATAAAAAAGACTGTGTTTGTGGGGAAAACAGTAGATATTAATTATCTCAATTTCAGCAAGGGTGTTCAACATCTTTCCCTCAACATATCTGCATCCAAATTGGGATGTTACTGTCTGGATGGGTCAGAAACTAGGTCAGTAGATACCTGATTGGATGATCAAGTTCAGATAGTACAGGGGACCTAGTAACAGCCTGTCAAAAACAATGAAGAAGACAGAGACAGTTTCTTCAGAGCATTGCATCATGGCATGGTAAGAGACAAGGAGTGCATCACTGAAATAAGAAAAATTTGCGCCAGATACAAGGAAAAAAAAACACTTCCTGCGATCACCTCCAGCCTGAATTATTCTACCATTCTACCTGATGAGTTGTCAAGAAAGTGATGCTTGGCTGATCTGATTTTCTCCAAGACTACGTCACCAGCCAAGGCAGAGAAAAGGGGATCCTGAAATAATTTGACAGGATATTATTATTATCAACGAAGTTCTATGATAGGAAAACTACTGAGAATTTGCTAAAGAACTATCTGATAGCAAAGCAGGAATTAGGAGAAGATGATGAGATAGAAGAGAGTAGAGGTTTGCACGCAAAGGCCAAGAAGTTAGAAATAAACTGCTGAGTTGCAAGTAAACAATGACTGGACTGAAATGACCAACTGTGAGCTGGGAGAACAGGCTGACATGCTTTCACCAGAGACTGAGTCTTCTCTAAGACTTCCTCCTTTTGTTTGTCTTTTTCAAGTTATCCTACTCTTCTCTTTTTTTTTTTTTTCATAATGTAATGTAAATCCTGGATGAAAATAAGCTATGGGAGAAGCTGAGAGCTAGGGTCCATGCATCCAGGAAAAGGATGCAAAGGATATTAAGAGTTTGTCTTTATATATACTCTTTTTTAAAGCATTCTTTTTCTCCTCATTGCCTGATAAATGACACCATAGCACTTATTGTCCAGAATCCTCTGCAGGAGAAGAGAAGGAAAGTGGATCAAAGGAACTAGTCTGAGGCTGAAACATATTTTTCATTCAATATTTATGAATATTAAAAAAAGAGGAAACCATTCCAAATCCATTATTAGCTGTTTTCTGTAACCCTTTCAGAACAGCTCCAATTAAAATACATTTAAGGATACATCTTTTCTGATTTATTGATCAAAGAAATAACTGCAAAAAAAGATGGTAAAAAACAACAATTATTATATATATCACTTTCATTGCACCTTAGAGCTTTTTTTTGGTGCCAGTGAAAGCTACAGATAAAATATGAAGCGTGATTATCATCTTCAATATCTTTAAACATTTTGTTTAACATTTACAGTTAACTCATTCCAAAAAGATGAAAGGTATAGTGTTTCTTTACATACATCACAGAGGAAAAATTAAAATATTCAGAGTAGATTTTGATGGAAGTCATTTTTTTCTTTTTAATTATGTAATGAATGATATTTTAATTTGCTTTTACCTCCTCCCCATCTCAGACACCTTGCTAAATCATTACCAGTCCCAAGAGGCAGGATAGCAACTGGAGGATGCTTAAGCAAGTTTGCTTTCTCTGTAAATAAAGAACAAAAAATATGACTAAGAAACAAAAATCTAACTGCATAGTAACAATACAATTATTGTCTTAAGTTTTGTTTCAGTGAATGACAGAGACATGTCGATATGAGATTCTGCCACATTCTCCACAACAGGCCCTACAATCACTCCTCCCCTTGTCAGTATTCATCATTAGTTTATGTTATTGTCCTTATCACAAGAACTTCTGGAACCCACGACTGTGATATCTGGCATAAACAAAGATACTGAAAATCTTTTGAGACTGATCGTGCTGTATTCTCTCTTCTTCTCTGTTTTTCTTTTTCAGATGAATGCCAATTAAAATTAGTTAAGAACACAAATAAGGAGAAATCTTGTACCTTTTCATCTGAATAGTCTAATTTGTGTTTAACTCTGTATCTACAGAGATTCATGTCTACACATAAGTGCCATTACCAGGAATTCCTTGTAGCCAGCACTTAAAGTTTTGCCCATAAGAAATTAAATCTGATATTCAAAATGAGCACTGATTGATTAAGTCTCCAAGACCATATTTGGAGTTAATAACTAATATTTTTAATTTTATGTGCTTATAGTGACTTTTATCTCCTAACTATTCTCTTACAGCATTTCAAGTCAAACTCATCAACTCTATACAATCTCTACTGGTGGTGCAAATGTCACTTAGGCATAATCTTTCAAAAGTGTAATTTGTTCCTCAGTTAATAGAAATGGGTACTGTATCTAGTTTTAAGTCACACTTGAACAGTTAATTTGCTATTTTGTTACCAGAATAATGCACATTCTCAACATTTTCCAGTATGAGTTCATGCCCAATGGATGTGACAAGGATACCTTGTTATTTATTGTTTTCTGTCTTCAATTCTTTAGGAGGATTTGGCATTTACAAGTTTAATGGAAAATTTTAAGGCTTGCAACAAAAGAAAAAAAAAGGAAGTTTAAAAGTCTCATCAATTGCAGAGATAGAAATTTTGTTTTTTCCTCATGCTTTGCTCTCTGTCAAGATTGTTTTTAATTGGGAGCCAAGGGAAGAAATGATCAAACTGAGAAGTGTCTGTTTCACAAATAAGCTATGTTTTAAACTTTGCACCTACAACTTGTGCCAAAGATTCCTGTTTGCTAAAAGATAGCATTCAGAATCTATTTTCTGCACTAACAGAATTGTGGGATCTCACAAATCACTCCTTAGGTTCATACTATGAATATTGATGCAGAAGACAGACTTTGAGTCAACATGCAGTCATTTGTTCAATTAACATCATTAAAAAGGAAAGGTGACTGCATGGAACTTTAGTCCATCTCAACAAGAAGGCAAAGACACATCCCTTCCATGTTTAGGAAGTACACCAGATATTTACATACATTGATTTGTGATTCTGATTTGAGAACTACAGTCAATAGTTAAAGTTTGCAAAATAAATACATAAATACATAAATAAATAAAGATTAAAAATATACCTCTTGTACTATCCATTCCTCCATCACATCACCTTAACTTATTCTCTTTCTTCTTTTAGCCTCTATCTCCTTATTTTCCGTTGTCACACATTCCCAATTTAGTCTCTACAGATTTTCTAATGTCAGAAAAGCAATTGTGGTGCTAGAGATATTCTCCCCAATAAGCCTTAAGAAGTTCAAATTTGTAGTATCTTGATGTCTGGATCTTCCTAGTGATTTGACTTACACAGCACTTTATGGCCTAGTGCCTGAAAGAATTCAGAATCTGAACTGGTAAACAGGCCCCACAAGTAGCATACAGCTGTGAGATTTGCATGGCTCTCAGGATAGTCCTTTTGAAAAGACTATTATCCCATTATCCCTATTATGGGATAATGGAGCACATATAAAACCACAGACACTGGAAAAAGCTAATGAGTGAAGGTAAATGGTCTTGAAAAAATTAGATTTGATTCAGTTAGGGAATTGTCTTTGAACTGAAAATTAAAATAAACTGACTCAATATTTCTTGCTTTCTGGGAGTCCAGAGGATTCCCAGAAATAGAAAAAATGAGGTTACATAGGGATTTTTTATATACGGATTTTGAATATCCTTAATAATTTGGATATTCTTAATAATCCCACAAATTAATACATTTCAACAATCTAAATGAAAAAAATCATGTTTGAAATAGTTGGATCCACCTGTTGATAAATAAGGGAAAAGAGTAAAGTGAAAATCATGAATAACTGATCAAGCAAAACTATAGAAACAGTATTGATTACCTATGCAATCCAAAATCCAGCCCACTGTTCCATCTCCACCACATGCCAGTACTCTGAATTCAGGAACATCTCGGAAAAAATTTAACCTAAAATAGTAAATGAACATACTAGATTAACATAAATTCATTGTGTATTATGCTAACTTATTATGAATTAACACATTTTATAGTAAATATTAAATTGGCAAGTTTAGCATTTTAAGTAATAATCACCTCTATCCACGCATTCACTCTTTTAGATGGAAAAAAAATAAAATCCAACCAATGCATTATCAAATAAATTCAAAATGAAAACATTAACTTGAGGACTATTACTACACTGCTATCTGAAAAATTTTGAACCTGGCAGTTAATCCCAATTTTGATATTTCAACTCAACTCTTGCTTCAAACTATTGTCAGAAAACATTCTTAGGGTACCTAGTTATGAATGGATCTGTTGTCTTTCAAGTTAGAAAATGTCTAAGGTGGCTAAATATATCAGCCACAACATTTCATTAAAACATTCATTAGCCCACATAAAGAACAATTTACCAAGACCAGCATTTCAGGATAGCTATAGTAGGTAAACTACAAATTATCAGTGATATAAAGATATTAGTTAGCTTGGTAGATTTCTCCATTGTAGATGAGATTAAAGGGCAAAAAATGGACTTAGGGATCCACCCACATTACAGAAATTTCCTCTTAAATAGGAAAGGACTTCAGAAGTTCAACATTATGATTTACAGAAAAATTGCTGAATGGTATCCATCCATCCATCTTGGGTGGTATCTGCAATTTTTCCATCAATTTGATAATTATGATTGAAGTAATACATCACTCATATTGGAACAGGACTTACATTTGTGTGTAAATGGAAGTGAACAAAAGTGAAAAAGTTGCCTTAATGCATCACTACGTCAAAGCCAAGTTGCCTAAACCTTCATTTACAGATTTATACTGACAAGAGATAGACCTGGCAATTATCGAACTTCTGGAAAATTTCTGTAATCTTTGTCCATTTCTGAATGTAGAATGCTGTGTTTGATCAAGCAATTCCACTGCTACATGTATTCTGCTTAACTTGCCACTGAATCGCCTGAAGTTAGTCATCCAGAGGAAAGTACAAGGTTGAAAGACAAAGCAACTACATTGTTGAAATGGTTACTTCTTCACTGTAAGGACCATAGTGTCTTCATTTTACAAAAACAAACAAACAAACAAATAATAATAATAAAAAGAAAAAAAAACAAACAAGGAAACAAAACCTGACAAATATTTATTCAGCTGAGTATACGAATGAAATCTAGACCTGTGTTTTCCCTTCCTACCAAACACTACCTAAGCTGAGCTGGCCATGCAGCCACTGGACAAGGCACATAAACACTTTGTGCTCATTATGACAGAGTTATGGTTTGGTGTACCCTGTAATGACACTATTCATGAGACACTAATTACAATAAAACACTTCAATAAAATTAGTCTCAATAAATCCAGTTTATCATAACGTCAGACAAAATATTCCCTTCCTGGAATGGCATTTTAATGTGCAAAGACTGACTGGTAGATGGGTATCTAACTGTTGAAAATACTGTGTTCAGCTCATATTTTCTATGGATGCCAATTTCAAATCATAGGCTTGCTAAAAAAATATGATGACACACTTCAGGAAAGAAAAAAAAAAAAAAAAAAAAAAAAAAAGAGCCCAATCCTGCAGCGTGTGTTCACATGGCTACTGGGGACTCTATGATTATAGAGGATATTTTACTGGAATATGCACTTTGAGGTTAGAACTATGATAGGTACCCAATGCTGAAAACATTGTTCTATATCATATACTTTACACTCAAAAACACCAAGAATATACTCAGGTTTCCCTTAGCTAGCTGTTAGTTAAGATACATATTGATCTATTTTTACAGAAGTAAAAAAATCCAAATCATTTTGTTATAGATACTAAAGAATAACAAAGAGTCAAACTCATGATCCTTACATGAATTAAATTTACTTCATATGCATGACATCCCCAAAACAGCATCTTTGCACATTTTAGAGGGACATGTGCCTGTCACAAGAACGAACACAGGGAGCATTTCTGGGAAAAGTGAATCAACACAGGCTGTATAGTAGGTGGAGCAAAGATATTGGATGTCATAGATACAGCGAATTTCAGAGGCAACTTAAAAGGGAAGATCAAAAGCTTATTTTGAGGTGACTGAGAAAAGGGAACCAGATGAATAATGCAGAGAGGGCAGCAAACTAATGAACAGCAGAAAAGCTTTTAAGACAGATTTCGGACAATGGACTGCGACTGTGAAGCGTACTCAGCACTGAACAGCTAGAAAGGTTGAGAGAATTAATCTGTATCACAGCCTTAGCACTCCAACTGGTCATTACATATTTAAAATATTAATATAATATTGCAAAATTTAAAATATTGATAAATTCATTTAAAATATTGATAAAATTGAAAAGATTGTTATTGATACTGCAAAAACCACAGTATACATACTTATATATATCATATGAAAAATATTAGAAATATTCCTTTATTCCTTTATTAAATGAAGAATATTATTAAACAGATTATTAAAATATGTCTAAAAACAATATTTTGAGTTTTACACAACTGTTACTTTAATCATTTTACAGAATCAAGCAATCCACGATGGCATATTTTGCCTTTCTTTGGCAAAAAACTACCTCTTCAAAAGCAACACAACATAGGTCTCAAGGTTTTGTTCAGCAGAAAATAACCCAGCAGTTATTATGTTATAGAAAAATATTCTTGGTGTATACAACTTCCTAGAATACTCAGCAAATTCCAAATGTCTAACTGCAAAGAAGACAGGAATATACTCTAGCAATCAACTTTAATAATCAGGGAAAATAGTGTAATTTTCAAAATAGACCTATTGCTTTGTGGAGTTATAAAGGCCCAGGTGCTGTAGATTCCCAACTAAATTACAGAGTAAGTTGCAGGGATTCAACCTGCCTGTCTTGGGCATTTTTCAAGTGGATAGAATTTAAGATTTAAAAGGCCTGTTGATGTAAGCTTGTGGATGGAATTTAAAAATATGTGTATTTTTTTCAAATTAAATGTTTAAGAGAGTTGCAAAGAAATACAACTTCTGTGTGTATAATTCCTATTATGAAATAAAAATAACATAAATTAGACATTTAAAATAACAGACTTAAGGGAATGGGAGCCTTTTCAGAAGGACAAAGCCTCTGTGAAATGGTGACCTCTCTACAGAGTCCTGTGGGTCTGTGGCTCAAACACTATTCATCCAGCTTTTATTTACCTCTCTGTGAGGTGAACAATAACTGAATTTCAGATTCTTCAAGATCATTAAATCCACAATAACAGTTGTTGTCAGAAGTAGAAGGCTCCTATAGAGATATAACAACCAAACAGGGAAACTCTATTCAAGGCTAAAAACACAGGTGCTAGGCACAAATTACACAATGTATCAGCCTGGCAATTTTCATGTCACTTTGTTAACTGTGGCAGTCTGTAACTGTGGAGTACCTTTTATGCTTGCGTTCAGCTGCAGAGTTTACAGGGTTCCTCCAGCTCACACATATCTCTTTGCTCCCAGATAAAGAATGCCTAAACCATTAATTACTATAGCAATTCTAAAAGTGTACGGGTGCCCTTTGGCTGAGAGCTCCTTGATTTTCGGGCCTCACAGCAAGTCAGCTTCCGTTGTTGGAAAAGAATCAACATCAGGGATTCAGCTGCAACGCCATCTATTTGCATCGCTATGTATTTTTATATGTATTATGTTCATGAGTCTTGACTTACGACTCTGGAAACCTTAGCATGGCCATGCTAGGGAGGCTATGGGCAACACCCTTGCTCCTGCAGCTCTCCAGTAACCATCGCACCTATTACAAAACCAGGTGACACAATCACTTGAGTAACCAGGGAGTCAGCCTGCATTTATTACCATCTTTTTCAAAATATTTTTCTGCTTGACTATTATATATTGGAAAGTTTACTAAAATTGAGCAGTAACGGAGATACTAAGTTTTTGTTTGTTTCTTTCTTTCTTTTCTTTTAAGGGATGGATTTGAAAGTGGAATGTATCCTTTCCAGATTTCAAAGAAATTCGTATATGGGACTCGAATTATGGCTTAAAGCAAAGATTGCTTTAACCTAATTTTGGACTCAGATCTGCTAAGGAGCTCTTTATTGCGACACATTTCTATGAAAGATTGTGGTTATTCCAATGAAGAGGTACATTGTTAGATGTAGTGATTGAGCTGTTGCTATTTTCTCATAATACAGCTCTTTGCAAACCCCTCTGAGGCTTAGGATCTCACTGGTCTCCAAGTTCCCTCATTTCTCTCCCTGCTATCCTAAACAGACATATTCAACAGAAATGAAAGGAAAATGCTAATTCATATCAATCATAGATGTTTGGAAGTGTACGTAGGGAACTATTGAATGTTATCCTCTTGCTTGATGATGGCGTTTCATCAGAAAGACATAATCATAAATAAAGGACAAACATTAACTTATAGATTAAAATGGGTAGTTTGCCTGTACAAAAAAACATGCAAACACTACCCTTATACTATAGTTTAGTGATGTCTGGAATTATAGTTAAAAAAGAAAAAGGCTCAAATAGGCTCAGTTGAAACATATTACAATAATCATAAACAATTTTAAATAAATCTATACGCTTATCACTTTCAACTCAGTAATAGTAACTGGCATGGAGCATAGAGTGTATTTTCCCTTGTACTGTATGGTTGCCTATTGCTCTCTATTTCAGTCTGAATGCAACATAAGACAACGTTAAATAAATGTAACATTCTGCTTGACAAATCAGTATAACTGGCATTATAGAGATGAATGGGCGAGTCATCAGATGGATGGATGGGCAGCAGGTATTTATTAGATGATCCAGCTCTCACAGAAAAGAGAAACAAAGATTGGTAAATGAAACAGAGTGAAAATATGGTTGACTAAACTGCTCGCTTACTGGATAAAACATATACAGCCTACACAGAACTGCCACAAGGCAAGAAGTGATGATAAGAGATAAACTGAAAATTTAGGTTTACACTTTTCTGTGAAATTAATAAAAAGAGTACACCAAAACAAGCCTAATCATGTCTGTTTGAAAATTAATTAGAAATTTTTCAAGATGACACTGAAGTAAAACTATTTAGCTTCCTAATAGGAAGAGAAATTGAAAATATTTCCTAAAAAAAAACCCCACCCTATTCCCTATTCTGGTTCAAAGGATTCAAGTTTAAATGGTTTCAGCACTGTGTTTCTGTCTGCACTGAACACTGCCCTCTCGTGCTTCTGCCTTAAAATACATTTTCCTTACATCATCATAAGACACAGGAAAACCAGAAGTCAGTTATAGATGAAAATGGAGTCAATAAAAAAAATGTACATTTGTCACTAAACGAAGTATATTTAGCCAGATTTTTTTTCAGCTTCACTGAGGTAAGCTGAATTTGAACAAAAATATTTCAGTGATTTTAAAAGATACCAACTCAGACTCAAGTGCAGCATTGCTGGGTACATAGCTTATATAAGGCAGTACTAGTTGCTCATTTTGTTTGTGTTAAAATTTACTGAGATATTCTGAAATAATTTCTGTTATTTTTCAGTTCTATTTGTTTTCTGGACTAACACTGTTTAAATTTTCCTTAGGTAGCACAATTACTTCATGTTTGTTGTTTCTGTTGTTATACTAATAAACTAGCATTAGCATGCAGTTATTGTACAGAATAACAAGCATGAGAAGAGTCATGAATTGCCTAATTTCCTTTTTTTTCAGCATTTTTTTCACCACACTGTGGGTTGCATGATAGTTCTTATTTACAAGATTTTGTCAACAGAGTCAGCATAAAGTATCATGAAAATCGACTTCAAAAATAATAAATAAATAAATAAACAAATCCTCCTGTTTCCCTTAAAATCAACACACTTTCTGTATATTTAACCTTAAAATCAACAGTAATGGCACAAAATCTTAGAGCAAATGCTTTCTAGTGTGACAATTGAAATAAAATACTACAAGGCACTAATCAGGTAATTTTCTCCTTTTCTCTTTCCTCCTTCAAGACAAACCTCTTTATATAAAACATTCCAAAGTCCAAAGAGAAAGGAAGAAATAAACATTCAGACTTCAGACAACAGCATAAACTTTGTGTCAATGAACATATATATATATATATATATATATATATATATTTTTTTTTTACAGCAGCTCTTCTGAGTGATGTAAAATTTCATACATTAATTATAACTAAATAACATTCAACACATGCAAAACGATATGTGTACAAGTTGTTCAGTATTGATGTGTGTATGCATATATATTTGCACACACACATGTGCACGTGCTCATTTAAAAGAAATGTATGTCTTGCGAGTCACTCTTTGAGGCTGTTTTAATACTTGCAACATAAGAGTAACAGCTGAGTGAACTCAGATTGCTGATTTAGCAAGGAAAGCTGCAAATGAAATGAAATTTATCTCCTAGTTCTCACAGTGGCCTGCACAGTTATCAGTAAAAAATAGAGGATATGTAGTTTTATATCTACCTATAAACAAATAATATCAGCAATTTCTGCAGCCATTTATAGGTCTGTGGTGTTGATACATTTGAAGATTACTATATGTTCCTCAGCCCCGTCATTTGATTATGCAGTTTTTTATTAAATGAGTTCCTGGTAATGATATTAACTGTAGACTTACCCTGGCATTGGTCCATTTCCAGAAAGACTATAAACTTGACGAGGATTTAAAAGGTATTGAAATTTTCTATAAATTCTGAGGAGGAAAAAAAGACAGGGGAAAAAAAACCTTAAGATTTTTTTTTTTTTGTAAAAACAAAATAAAACAAACATACAAAACAACAACAACAACAACAAACTGTCAAAGAATTTAAAAAGTTAGCACATACTATAATGACCTGAATTACAGGATCTCATTAATACAAAAAGAAGATCAAATATTTGAACATGACAATTATAATAATTCACATCTACACTGCTTTGTGGACATAATATTGAGATGTAACTTCTACAAGCTTTTTACAATTTGAGTGCCTTACATAGAAGGAAAAATGTGGGACAGGGAGGCACAATAAGAAAAGGTGACTCAAAAAAATTATAAGAGCAGTTTTGTTACTATTAAATCTCATTCTAAAGGATTTATTTCAATAGCTAGCAGTGAATTTCATATTGCTAGCACACACAAAAAAGTATAATTAATTCCAAAAGCAAATTGGCTTGGTCATCTACCAAAAATGTCTCCATATATTGAACAACATTCTGAGAAAGCAAACCCGTTGTCAGCTACCATTAGACTCAGTTAATGGAAACTTACATTTCCTTTGGATTATTTTTAAATAGAATGAACATCAAAAAGATTGAAAACTAACATTTTAATTGAATTACACTCATTTGAAAAATCTCAATAATAGGAGGGAAATTATTGATTATGGTATGTAAAGTGTTATCCTATTCCAGAAGGAACTACTGGGAAGTGTTTCTTCATATGGTAGAATACTTCAAAAATTATAACCTCATGAATTTGAGGTTATTTGTCCTAAAAGTATAACAAATGTTTTGCATCATGATTACAAGCATTAGAAATGTAATTTTCTACATTCACTACAATGTCAAACCCCTATAATTTCTTATATAGAAATAAGATAAGACATGAAAGAGTTTGAACTCTGAATGACTGAATACATGACTGAATCTATGAAAATAGCTTGAATTTATAAAACCTTTATTCCTGCTTTTAATTGTAATGTTTATATCCTCAGGCTAATTGATATTTTAATGTTTTTAAGTATACATTTATTTTTCCACTAGCATATTTTCCTTTATTTTTAAATAACCTTTACTACTGCTTTAAATAAAATAGATGCATAGTAAGAATTGAATTGTCTTAACTTACATTTCCACATGGTTTCAAATTCAGCAAAATTAAACTGTCTAGACACTATCCATGTGCATATTGAGAGATTTTTTTCTAAATAGAAATACATAATTTATCAAGCTAGATGGAAGAAGAGGGTATAAGGATACTGAATACAAACAAATTTATAATTATCTGTAAAATTGCTAAATTGGAATTTTTTCTTAACTTATCAATTATTTAGTGACATTAGCTTCTTTATAAAGCATTATATTCAAACATACACACACAGTCTATTCCTGATGCCGCTCATGACAGAAAATGTCAATATGAAATGACTGGCTTCTCTTTGCAAGCAAGCACATTTTTGTCAACTGTTGTGATTATGACTAAATCAGACATTTGTCAGTAGATTTACAACACTACATTTTCATTTCATATTCAATATTTCACTGATGCAAAGGGATCGTATTTTTAATTTTCTGCTTGGTATGTGTAAGTTACCTGTCAGTGACAGTAGTTGTTTCTTAGTGACAGTGATGCCATTTAACCTGGTCAAAAGTTCAGTAACTTTAACCTGTGTAACCTGAGGGAGTTCCTAAACAAGATTGCCATGAAAGCCTAAAGGTTTAACCGCTTGCTGCCTGAAACCAAACAGTTGCTGGATATCAGTGAAATAGTGTAAAAACCTTTTTAATAAAAAAGGAGCTGCATATCTCTAGCCAAAGTCTAGAAGTCCACCAGCAATAATGAACAGATGACACTGAATCCTATGATATCAGCTGAATTCAATGCATTCACAGACAGTGGTTGAACATCAGTAGTACCAGCAGAATCATGCTATAATGACTCATTGCAAATGACACATCATGCTTTAAATTACTATAACACATATTTCTGTACACTAGTGAGTGTAAAATTCATAACTTAAAGATGATTCATTTCAGTTCAAGCATTCATCAAGAACGAGAAAGTGCCTAAGTTTGCCTTCAGACTGAGCTGTAGGCAGTTCAGATACTGTCAGGGGCGCATTCAAGACTAGGAAATGGACAGTAATTCAGACTTTCCAGTCTTATATGTACAATACTGAATAGCCTAAAAATACTGACATGTTTTGCGGAAAAAAAAAAAAAAAGAAAAAAAAAATGCTTGCTTCTGTTTGCAAGGAAGGGTTCAGATTCGGCTTCCTCGTGACTGGCGATTTGTGCAGACAAAGCAACGCGGTAACGTAGCGGGTAATGCCAAATAAGAGAGCTCTTTGTGACCGAGCGTGACTCCATGAACAAAGCCAGCGTATGAAATCACCACTTGTCCCCACCCAGCTGGTACCTACGCTGTAACACAGTTTACCAGCATCCAGTTATGCTTATGTAATTGTTCACTAGGCTATTCTCTGATCGAGATAATTCCACAGATTCAACTTAAAACACAAATGGTCAGGGAAGTTTCTCTGCTGTCATTTCTTCCCCTCACTTACATCATGCTCAGGATATGATATGCAGTGGAAAACCCAAAACAGCTGTGCTAGGATAACTGAGGAGGCATGAAATTAGAGCAGAAAGGTCCAAGAGGGCTGGGATCTTTTGCAAGCAGCTCTCCCGACCGTATGTGACTGCTTGGTCTGAGATAGACCAAGCTATCTTTCAAAGTCATAAGATCCTGCTTTAGAAAGTTAGGAGACATAGAGGAACAGAAACCTGTTGGTACTCCAAAACTGGCAGGAAATCACCGGGGGAAAAGCTGTCCACAGCAGTGCTGCCTGCAACATAGGGAATGCATCATTTCAAGAATCTTAGAGATGATCTAAGATGGGGGGATTTTAGGCTTAGTTCATCAATAGCGATAAGCAATAGTATTCACCCTCCCATATAAAATAATGTTAATAGTCTTTTCCCCATGATATATGGCATTATAGAAAAAAATCTTTAATCACTCCTATATTTTGTCTCTATGCTGGGAGCTTAGAAATCAAGTATTATGATAAGGTGGGATGGAAGAGCTACTTTGAAACAAAGTTCTCTGAAAACAACAAAGGTCAAAGATATCA
>NW_010583042.1:178192-192489 GCF_000705375.1 Tinamus guttatus | reverse complement strand
AGCTGATCTCCAGTGCATCCAACCGCACGTTTGCCAAGGAAACAATTGTTTAAGCTCACCTGCTGGTCAGGCAAATAAATTGTAAAATGGGGAAGGGGAAAGTAAAAAAGTAATGAGTGTGGCAAAACAGCAATGTGATTTAGTAGTACTCTTATGTGAGAAACATTACCCTTCACAATAACAGCCTTTAGAAGCACTACATGCCATAACCGTTTGCCAGTTGCATATTCTTTCTGCTGAAAAAATTGTATTGTCAATTATGTAGCAATTATGTACATTTTATTCACAGATAATTTACAGTTGCTATCTTGACAAGTTAGATCTTAGAGACAAACATGCAGGAATGTTAGCTCTAGGACATTCCAAAGGATATGGAAATACTGGCATTCCATAGGAATTGGAAATATTGTCATTTTTTTTTTCTGGATAGATATACTAGCAAGTGCTTAAATTTCTATTTTATGTACAATTATTGAACACATGTTAAATTGTAATGTAGCCCAAAGAAGACACCTGATTGGGTTGAATGAACCTATCCAATCCCATTTTAATTAGTCTATTTTTGGTCTGTGAAGGGGTAAAATCCATCAATTTTAATTCTAGTCTGATATTTATTGCTTAACACATGTTAAACTATACTCTTTTTAAATTTGTTATTATCATATCTGCACTGGAGCAAATCCTTTAAGAACAAATCAAAATGTTTAAATGAATTTGCATTGCAAGTGGTAGGCAATAGGTACCTATTTCTCCATTTGAGAAGATACCATGACTGAATTATTTTCATAGTACTCTATTTTGTAATATATCTGAAAACCATGCCATTAGTTTTAAGAAGAGAAAGCTACACACATTTTGCAGAACATTTTTTTCTTAAGAGAATTCAAATTTTAAAACATCGATAACCTAGATATGGTTGTAGAGAACACAGATGTTCCCAACGCGAACTACTTTTATCTTCTGAACGCATTCTTTCTGACTATGCATTTATGCTTCCCGCTATCCCTCTGCTGTAACACTCAAAAACGAAAGTATCTACCTTCCTTTATATTAAAGTCACTGATCCTCTGTTCTTTTCCTTTCCATATGAGAGATTTGAAAAGGTTTGCAAAATATGAACGTAAAAGAGAAAATTATTACTGGGTGAAGCCATTTACTCAATTTGGTGTCAGACAGATGCGTGCACTCTCTCCAAATCTAAGGGCACTGAAATGAGTTGGCTTACCATATGGCAAGGCATAAAGTCTCATACAGGGGAACTGTGGGAACACTGGATTCTTGACAATATCTGCAATAACCTTTCTGTGCTCAATGAAAGTCAATTAGTAATCATAACTTCATTCATCATGATCCCTCAAATATAGCAAATCTTAAGTAAAGACTGAAGAACAGCTCCCACTAAAACATCACCTTAATCCGGCTGAGCCAAGATAATGAAATTCTCATGTACAAAAATTAGTAGGTTCTCCCACCACCCCTGCTATGGAAATTTTGATTTTGTTCTAATCTATCCTCTATTCTTAAGTTTCTCAATACCTGACTAGATTGCAAAATTACTGTAAGTAGAGAGTCTGACCTGAATCACCATCACTGTGCATTTCGCAAAGCTATTTATGTCTTCAGACATCCTTTCATTTTACTTTTCACAATATATAACTGTCACAAAACTCCAGGAGTTTCCTCTCTTTTTGGTTACTGACCATATTTCAGATATGTAAAAACCAAGAAAAGTTATAAATATAAAAAAAAAAAAAGGCTGCTATTGTTCCCTGGAAGTGATTTCATACTTTAGATTAAATCTTCCAGGTAATATGTGATTTTCATATCCTTATTTTATTATTTTGTTACTGGAATCAATACAAAATGTCAACACCTAAAAGGCAGACAGCAAACCCCCTTTTAATAAAATATTCCATACATGGAAAAGCATTCTTTTTTTTCTTTTTTTTTTTTTTTTTTATTGATCCATTTTAAAATCTAGTTTTACCTGAAATCATGAGTTAAAAAAATCTCCTGATGGTCACTGGCTTGAGATATGTCTACATGGGTATGTAGCAGGGTTCTCAACATATTCCTGCTAACATAAAATTTGAATGCAGCCCTGAAAAATTGTATGCAGTTAAACATTTTATTTTCTGTGACATCAAAGACAACTGAAGAGGTTATACTTCATTATACCCAGCTGCTTGCTGCTGTCCTCGTACTACCCACTTTATTGTGTAATGATGCTTGTTGGTAATGGTGTTAGTGAACAAAACACGCATGCATATTTTTGAAGGCATTATTTTTTAAAAAATCAAATCTTTTCTGTGACTTGTTTGGCCCCATTAACAGTTGCATTAACATAAACTGAGAGATGCCAGACTGCTATATGTGAATGAAAACAAGAGACTGAGTTGGGGATCAGGTTTTAAACTTGATTTAACACAAGAGAATATGCATCAGTAAATGACATCCCTCATGCTCATTAAGCCTATTCAGCTAGTAACATCTGGGATGAATTCTGAGCTAGGAAATAAAAGTGTGAAACAGCATTTCCTTTAAACTGTTTCTGTGTTATCACCAACCATGTACGTGCAGCTCTCTAACATACCTCTCACACACATATTCCCAAATTGGATTCCTGACCTACTGACTTTGTAAGTATATTATAAAACAAGGCAAGCTGCGTGCGAGCACTTTCCCTTCCACGGTGTACCTCACATGACGCTGTTTGTATTACAAATGCTCACCATACAAAACCATACAGTCTCAACTGTTGTCTCACATTGTATTATCATAATTGCAAGGCATGATCTTGAGAAACGGTTTATGCTGATTTTTTTAGGTCAGTCATATGCCTTTGACATAATAAACATTCTTGACAGGGTGATAACGAGGTATATCAGCCTGCAGACTACAGAACCCACTCCTAAGTGATAACCCCTTCTCTCCAAGGACTTTGAGCATAGTTTGGATTGAATGTTTTTGAGTTATGATATTGCCCTAACATCTACCTTGCAGGATCGTGTGCCCTTTTGGTCTAAATGAGGAAACACTGTTTGAAAGAAATGATCTGATGGGGGCAGCAAGGAAGAGGGAGGGAGAGTTGACACTCTTCAAAATTACACTAGATCCTTCCTTCTGTGCATTTGGGTATTCGCATTGCTTGGTGTCCACAGACACCCTCTTCAGAGTGAAATTGGTCAAAAAATGTTAAATAAAATAAATAAATTACAGCACTGGCATTTAAAGATAGTCTAAAAATCAGGGGATTCACATGATTAATAGGATATCAGTTTAGACCAAAAATGACGCTATTATTATCACTTGTGAGTCTGAAGTAAATCTTGAAGAAAAGAGTTTGTAGAACAAGGAAAGAGAAGGTCCTTGCCTTTGTTTTATTATTGCTACACCGATGCATTTCAGCAAAACATATAGCCTTTTTAATTCAAATTAATATCTCTGCTGACATACTTAAAATGCAGTCTCTTTAAAGTCTATGAGATTAGATTTTGATATTCTAACTTGATTGTTAGAATGCTTCCTATCTAGTCCCCCTCGTATCTACAAGGCTGAAAGCCTTACTTACGAAGGTAAGTAAGGCAAAGTAAGTTACCTTACAAAAGGTTATGTATTAGAAAGCAGAATACTGTCTTTAAAGGCCTTTTTTGCATAATTGAGATATTAAAACTGTTACAACATGAAATTCACAGTGCAAAATATAGCAATTCATGTCTTTGTGTAAACTGTACAAAACCATGCAGTAAGTATAGCTACTCTTTCCAAAGTGAAATAACGCACACGCATGGAACTCTCTCTAGTTTTTAATTGCAGGGTTTATGGTAACGTGCACCTATCTTAATCAGCGTAATGGGAATGTCCAAGTGCAACGCATATCATTATAAAATGCACTACATTTGGGATTTTTTTCTCATGTCTAAACTTTTCAGATTTTTAAACACATCACAGATCAAATATAGGAAACAAACAACCAAAAACAAAAAAAAGCTCTTACCTTTCACCTTGTTTCCCACCACTTTTAGGATTGACAAAAACTAAAAGTGGATGAGTGCCTGGAACTGGAGTGATCTAAAAGAAGGGAATAACACAGCCACTCATTAATGCTGTGTGTTGTTTTCATTTTTTTCCTATAGTAGACAAAAAACAAAAGGCTTAATGCAAACTCTATGTTGTGCTACGTAATCCAGCTGGAAGTAATTCCGCAACTTGCAATAATCCTCACTTCATTAATTTCTCACAAATTATGTGACATTTATGGTTTTTTATGCTAGCTGTCTGTCTTACATCTGTGATGCCATTTTAACATGTAATTCTGTTGAAATCAATACTGATATATATAGGTTATATCCATCAATAGGGAAAAAAAAATCAATCAAAGAAATATATAACTTTAATTCTGACAAAAGAGTAACTTCCTATGCCAAAAAGCTATGAAGAAAACATATTTTGTCATGAGGAGCAGGAGAAATGAAAATAAAAATCATATATAGTTATATTAAATTTTTAACTTGAGGAAAATCTCAAAAACACAAGAATATTTTTTATTTATTTTTCAATGACAGAAACCTGCAATACTTGAAATGATGAAATCACAGAGTCTGAAAAACCTAACAATCAGTAATAATTAGCTCCTTTAAATAGCTTGGACAGCTGGGAAGTTGAAAAAAAGATAGGAGATAAAATGCGGAAGTTACAAATCTGAGGAAAAGAATAGGGAGAAGGATGAAGAAATACTTGTACTGAAGGAGACAATGCCTTCTACCATGTCCTTCTCTTCTGTTTGGAATGTATTACATTCCAAAATAATGTTTAGTCTTGTTGAACTAACACCTTCCTTAGGTATTTTTAAATGCCTAAGATGTGAGTGTTCACTCCTTTTGCTCCACTGCCTATGAAGAATATAAAAAACTTGACATTAGATGGTTACCTCTAATACCTGTTTATAATCATAGAGTATTCATATGAAAGCAGTATCACTCTTTTAGCCACATATCAGCTTTCTAAAATACTTAAAAATGTATCAAGAATGCAAAGTCAACACCTCCAAAGTCATGCACTAAGAATTTAGATTGTCTCTGTTTCAAAGGGGATATATATTGAAAATTCTTACTCCAAATCCTTACTCATAACTCCTGAAACAGCAGAGTCTTTTCAGCTGAAGATTGCACAAAATATATCTTAAGGCAGAACTTAAAGAACTTGAAACTAAGGAGGTTAGTTTGTCAATCATTTATATATCCGAAACTCCTTTTTTCCTATTAATAGTTATACAAAAAATGAGTCCAATTCTTATCCAATACATACAACAAAATTAGGAAAACTTTAGCAAAATCAGTGGATTTAAACCTAGACAAAAAACAACAGAGCATAAGATTCTGTTGCAGTACATCCTTACAGTACAGTACTATAGGTGAAACACATAAGCTATCAAATTGCAGGACATATTGAAATTTGTCATACCTTTAATTTTTATCTACTGTTTTAATCAATTTTAGTTATTTAGCCAATTCACCAGATGTTTGTTCCTGTGAACTAAGTGTAAACCAATGGTGCTCACTGTGACAGAGATGGACTACCTACTAAAATCCCTTAGGACGCAGGTTAATTAATGAGACTCATCCTAAGGTTATACATGATCTATTACTTCCTCTAATTAGAAATAATAATCCTGATCATTATGCTGGTTAGCTAGAAAGAAGTAAGATGAATGTGCTTAACTATGATTAATTGTCTTCTCTAAGTTGTGCAGATCTTCACAGCCACTGAGTTATGTGCACACCACACTCTGATGGAAGGAAGGTTTTGTCTTGATACTTTTCTCAGCAAAAACTATATCTGACAAACTTATTTTTTAAAAATGTTTTATTTCAAAGCTTAACCCTATCATTATAGGTAGGTGGTCTAGGATTGTCAAAAAAATCTAGGAACCAGTTTGTATTTTACTTTATGCCAAAATAAGGTCTCTTTCAATTAATTTCTTAAAGCTTTTCTAAATTAGTTTTCTAAATAATGTAGACATTTCCATATAATTGACAATGAAAACTAATAATTAGACTAAGTTAGTGAATCTTAGTCAATCAGGTGTTGATCTAAGATAATTTAATGAATCTTCATGAAACTATTAGAAAATAACTTATATTTGTTGTGACAAAACCTATATAATATGTTTCTTTTCTTTCCTTTTTTTTTTTTAAGCAGAAACCAATTATATATATCTTAATCCATATTTAAAGCAGAAGTCTCACAGGACTTATGTGAGGATTTCCCACATATCTCTCATACTGTATCTTGGGATCTTAAATCATAACCAAATGAAATTCATGATCTGATTAAAGAGATTATATTTTCTGATTAAATCAAGGTTTCAAAAATATGAAAATTCTGTGGTCTAAAATCACCGGATATCATGCTCAAATGAGAAGACACCAACAATATATTAGTGCTTAATGTACACTTGAAGTAGTACTTGAGTATTGTACTTTGGCCAGCTATGGTAGAACTACAGTATCACATTTTGATCAGCCACAGAAACTTTTGTTCCTGAAAATATACTGCAACTTTATTCAAATATACTGCAAAATTATGCAAACATAAGCAAACTAATCCTAGTAAAGTAAAAATGGCGCTGTTACTGAAAGCAGATACCAGCAGTATCTGGGGCACTTCTGCTCACTGGAATTGCACAGGCCTGTTCTTGGATCTACACAATTCTCCACATGCTTCCAGTAGCACCCATGTATTAGAGCTCCTCACACTGTGATTATACATAACTTAAGCAGCATTCTGTCAATAAACATCTGCACTTTTTTGCTTCATGCTTCACTTTTCACAGGTGATCTGAATACTACTGCAACCTGGGCAGACAGCAACCTCAGGAAGACAACTCTGAGAGCCTTGGAAAATGATCACTATGATATCTTGATAGGGCATTAATGGAGCAGTCATGTGACTGCAGTTTTTTTTTTTTCATTTGAGTTATCATAAGAGGAATATTTCATGAATCAAAAAAGATGAAATAATACAATAAGCCTCTCTATCCTGACACAACAGGGGGATCATGAAATAATTATGAGGTGTTCAGCATTTTATCTATGTTTGTGGAATCTCTGGCATTTTACTGAATCTCAGTTCCAGCACATCAAAAGATACAGAGAGCAGTCAACAATATATATTAAATGATTATCACATTGTTATCATGATGATCATTTACTTCTGAGAAAATCAAGAAGCATCACATACATGAACATGTGCACTACTCAAAGCTACCCACAGTCTCAAGGAAAAAAGCCTAACAGTTCAGATAGACCTTCAGATGTTCTCTACCTCCCTACGATAACATTTCTCCTTCAATCTCACACATAGGTACATACTATCAGGTTTCCTTTAAAGTAGAAAAATCTCAATTTTAATAGATAAAACCACTATTGTGACCGCCTTGCCTATCTCCACCCTTAACTGTTCAAAATACCTTTTTTTGGAAATGCCTGCACTAGTATCTTTGAAGTTTATTATCTATCTGATACTTAAAAAGTCCAATAATGATCTAGTCATGGGTTCAGTTTGATCAAGTAATTTCAAACAGTGTTGCACGACAGTTACTAAAACAATCAATTTAATCCTCGCTCTGCAATCCAAGTGTTACAGAGCTAGTAACTCTTTCACCTTAATGTCTTAGGAAGTCTTATCAACCATATCAGAAACAGAGGACCCCTGTAAATGGAAATTCCGTACACATGGAAGAAATTATCTTATTGTCATATTTTTAAATTCTCATAGTGAAGTATTAGACGAACGTATATATAGGAAATATTTTCCTATTGTTGTCTTCATACCTATAAATATCTTCTTAAAATTAAAATAACAACAATAATCACACCTGAAGACCTTGTCCATCTACGGTGACTGAATTTGCTCTTTGCATTTTGTTCCGTTCTCCCAGTTTGTTCATTTGCTGAGGACAACTCTTTTCTTTTTTCACTGTTGCCTGCCTTTCCTTTGGGAAAAGAACAGAAGAAAAAAAAAAAAAAAAGGAAATGTTAATACCTTATATGATGATGTTGCAACTTACGCTGTGTCTGTACAAAACTTGCTTTTTCACTAGAGAATGACAGATTCTGCTTTAACGAAAATGAGATCTCAGTCGAGTTACTACACAACGTCTGTGAACTTCATATAACATCTATCTATGTCATCATCACCATGGCCAGGCTTTGCGAACGAAGATATGGGAAGGGCTCTACCCATGCCTGAGATCTATCTATGTGCCTAGACATCAACTAGGCAACAAACAGATGGAAAGTGTGCAGTCGCAACATAAATTAAAGCAATGATGTGAAATTGATCTAGCACTGCAGGTTGACATTCTGCAACTTGAAAGCCAATCATACAAAATCTTTAAACATTTGATGAGTACAGCCAATACAATAATTTATCAAAATCTAGTCCAAAATGCTGGTAAAAGTTGGCTGTTCTAAGACACTTTGTCACTTTTGGTAAAATATACCTATTCTAAAGGTACCATAACTAACTGACTGTCTACCTTTTAAAGGTATATATTTCAAGCAGCTTTTTATAAAATACGCATTTTGCATCAGAAGGATTATATTCTGTCCAGAGGAAGTTGTGAAAGTATATCAAAATGTAAGAAGACGGCAACTTTTAATACTAGTAATACAGCACAGCTAGATGGTTATTGGAAAAAAGGAAAGCTCTTAAATAAAAGTATGTTGCTGCAATCACATTTTCAACTGCTGTGAGGTCATTTCAAAGAACTGTGAAAGTTTTTAAAGCAGCAACAGAAAAGAGCATGAAGGACGTAGAGCCCCTGCAACTGCACTCAGTAAGCAGTTCATTAAATGTTACCATTTGCACAGTGTACCAGGCTAAACACATCTCTGTGGTACCTCTGATAAAGCCTAGGGGATTTCACTAGCAATTAATCCATGCCACTCTTCCTAGAGCAGTTTAAACTGGTAAGAAATGTTGACATAGATTCTCCAGGATGAACAGTATAACTCAAGATAATGCAGTGCCCTCCTAGTATTACTGTTCCATTAATACACCACTACCTTTGGTTTTCTTAAATTTGAATACTGACACAGCCTCAATCTAGTCCAGAGGTAAATAGTACTCTGAGTCACCCCAGGCTGCTGTGGGTAGCCAGGTGCTCTGGAGAACTGTGGCAGTTCAGTCACATTTCCTACAAAGGGCTGACACATACATGTCATGGAATAGCAGGGGAATCTACATTATTTCCCATTCACAGTGATATTCCTAAGAGATTAGTTAACCAAGCCAATGCTTTGAATAACCAGAGCATTTCAAGAGACAAGTATAACAGTCTAGCCTACATATTGCTTTAAATAGAAAGTTACCTTTAATATATCTATAAAGAAGATGATAAGGCTCTACAGAATAAGTTAAACTAGTTCATCCTAACCTTCAGACAGACCTACACTGCCCACATCTCTGCATTTAAGAAGAATCTGCATTTATTTATTCAATGATTTTTACAAACTGGAGCCAGGACAAAGAATCCAAGCAGAAAAGCATTTGCAATGTCACATGAACATTAATTCACTGTGGCACTGGTTAGTGGCTTCAGTATGGAGAAAGTATGGAGAAGCAGCTTTTAAGGGGGATAAACAGTTTTGCAAACAACTACTCTTAATATGAATTGCTTAAAAGTCACTACATGAATTTGCATTGCAAATGCAGGAAAGTCTAAAATTCTGGGAAGTCTAAAATGCAGGAATGTCTAAAATTCCTTTAGACAGGAATTTGCATTACATGATGTCATATGGACAAATCTGGCTGCTGAATATTGCAATATACTCAAAAACTAAATCGCTTGTCATTAATGCAGACACATAGCTCATATAAAATCCTGACTCAACAAAACTCACTGATGGAGAGAGAACTTTACACACTATAAAAATGTAAAGTTAAAAAACATATTTGTGATAGTTCAAGGAAAAAGATAATAGATGGGAAAAGATTAAGCACATAGGGGATGCTTGCTGAAAGAGTTTTTAAAAACAAAACCAAACATTGTTAAAAAGAGGCCTGCTTATAACACATGGTACCAAATAACATCTTTCATATTTCATGCTATTACTTAACGCAATTTATACATTCCTGAGAACTATCTTTACATAAAAGATGCGTACCCTAAAGCTCAAACCTTCTGCTATCAATCATTCACAAAATAAACTCAGTAACAAACACCTCAAGCAAAGTTTTGTTGCTTTTTCAATTCATTCCAGGATGAGGTACAGAAGCAAATATCTTCTGCTGGTCCTATGACTGCTGCATCACCTTTCACAAGCATTCTTTTCCTAATTTATATTACCAGGTCCCATAAGCAAGACTGGATTGGCACTGCAGACCAATATAGCTTCTCCTATGCAATGACTCAGGCCATACAGAAGACAATAAAATCAGGCCACACATATAACACAGTATATGGAAAAGGCATATTTTTTGATACAAAATTGTCTGGAAATTTGTACAAAATCTTATGTGGATACTGGGCCTATTTCTTCCAATGAGGATTTTTTAAGAAAGTACAAATAAGGTATTTCCTATGATCTATATATATGGTACTACATTATATGCCACTGCATGTATGAAAAGTAATGTTTTTGAAATATTGGTGAAAATGATTATAAGAGATTCTAGATTTCCTAAAATTATGGAACCTGCATATATGTTAAACTACGAGAATCTAACTTAGGGTTTATATTAAATAATAAAATAACTCTCTACTTCTCTCTCTACTTAACTCTCTACTGAATATTTCTATAAAAGGCACCCAAAAGAAACATTCATCATGAAGGATTTTAAATAAAAATTACCCTGTAAATATTTTTATACAGATATTTTGTATTTTACATGAAATAGAAAGATGGCTTTCTAATCCAGTTGCAAATGATTATTTGAATAAATTTCAGGAATTAGGGAATTCTTGAAATATCCAAGATTATCATGAAATAAACAATGCCATTTCCTTATGAGATAATAACAATTTAATAAAATCATCTTTGGATAATAGCATACAAGTTCTAACTTAATGTTAGAATCTGATGTGCACTCAAAATAAGCAAAATACAAACATGTATTTTAAGGTAAGAAAAGTTTGTACTAAAATTGTGCCATATTAATATCTTTAATTTTTAATTAATTATAACATTATGTTTAATATTTTTATTAATAAAAGCATACCAATGATTAATGGGTCTATGAGGTTTTTTTTCTGGTGGACATGCATGAAGCTGACTGAATATAGCATTTTTAAAAGCTATTGTACATTTTGATGGCTCCAAGAATTAAGCTTTTGTTTGGTAGATACTAGAACATATATCTTTCAAAGCAGCTATTATCATAGGGAGAATCTTTTCTACATTTTTGCATCTCTCATGCCTTCTTTTCTTCTCTTGAACTCCCACTCTGAAGTCATTTTCCATTAACCAATAGGATGGAGCTTCCACCATTCAGTACTGCTCCAGTTAGATCCACGTCAAATAAAAACTGCCTCTTAATTTGGCCTATCCTTTATTCATCTAAATAAGACAAAAGGAATTGATAAATGAGACAGGACCTTTCAAGCGGCAACACAGAACACCATGTTCAGATAGTTAGCTCAGCCCCAAAATGCACTGTATAGCAAGAAGAATGCACGTTATCAGATCCATCAGTACTCGTGCGTACATGGATGCGCCCGCATTACGCACCTCAGGGAGCGAGCCTCCTAAAGTGGGTAGCGTCTGTTGGAAAAAAAGAGCATTAGGCTGCAAGACTGAACAGCTGGGGTGCCACAGGGGCTGGAGACGGCTCTCACAAGGAATGCTACTTTGCAGCAGTTTCATTTAACAAAAACATACAAGGTATTTTATTCCTTTTTTTTTTTTTTTTAAAAAAAAAAAAAAATATTTAACAACGATATTTCCCACGGGTTTACGCTCTTTCATATAGTAAAAAGAGATACCAGTACTTGGGGAGAACTCTTTTTATGTTTATTTTCTAAGTCTTTGAACTCTCATTCAAAGAGAGGAATCTTACTTAAAAAGATTTCTTAAGCTACAATTGACAAGCTACATAATATTTATTCTCAGTAAGTATTGCAGTCCTTTCTATGCATAACTTTTTCTTTAAACAAAATAGTGATATGTATAAATACCTTACGCTGTGATAGGTGTTGTCATGAGAAAACAGAAGATTAACAATTTATGTTTTACTACGTAGTTTTCTCTATATATTTTAACTGCTGACATGGAATGCAGTCCTTACGCAGCAAAAACTGATTTTTGCCATGAGGTCTCTTATTCAACCTGTGAAAAGCTGTGTACTTCTAAATTATTTTGTACACAAATTAGCCTATTTAAAGCTATTTATTTTTAGAATCTATACATTAAATAGTAATATAAAACTAATAGTGAATGGTTAATTTCATTAAATAATTTGTCAAATAACTACTGAAATCTCCAGATGACTTCTGTATGGCACTTATTTCCTTTACAATACACACCTTCTGTTGAGGCATATGCTCTAAAATCCAGTTTGGAGGTGTTGGTGCATAAGAAAAGAAGAAAATTCAGCACTATTAAGTGTAAACTGAATATATTACTAAAATTCTTATTTTAGAACTTTGAGGTTTGACCTTGAAACATATTGATCTGTCAATGATTGGAAAGATATCCTCAAATTTTTGCAAGATGGAGCTCATGGAAGATTAATTATGAAGTGAGTTGAACGCAAAAATGAAGGTTTTTCTTATTTTAAGAAATTTGGAGGAAAGAAAGCTTGGTATTTTTTACAAGTCATATCACAATTCTTTAGAGCTCCTTTTTTCTTTAAATGACCTGGCAGTCTCCAAGGGATGTAAAAACTGTGTTTTAATATGCAGTGAAATACTAAATACTCCTCAACTGCTATTTTGTAAGCCTATTTACAAAAAGTCCATTCCATGTAATTTCTGTTTTTAGCTACCCAAACAATCAAACAGACTTCAGACACTCTGAAAACTGATGGTGAGCAAACCTGGGAAGGAATCAATCTGTAACAGCTGTTGAATATTACATCCAAGATATAGATAGGCCACAGGATTTGAAAATTTATACATTTACACCCACATTTCCAGCTCAATATGTGACAAAAACTGATCAGAAGGGCTAGTTCAATAGGACACCATATTATGCTGCCTTGAAAATTCATGGAGCTCAATACTCATGTCAGTGGGCTGAAGCTAAATGTCATCCTGTGGACAAGATCAGTGACCTGTTCATTAGCAAGAAGAGTATCCAATGAGTTACATTTGCCATCCTATAAAGGGAAGATGAGGCTTCTAATAATTTGATAGCTGTTTTGTCAGAAACATTATGTCAATCAGAGTGATTAAGTACTAGTTGCAGAGGTTTATGCTAAAAGTCTGGGGTCAGCGATGTGGGTTACTATTTCCTCATCCATAATACTGGTAGCCACCTTAGGCAATAGTTAGTATGAATAGTATGTCATCTGAAAAGCTACTCTGAGGATAAGGACTCTCTTACTGTAAGTCTATTTTGAACACAAAACCACTACATCATGACTTCATATAAAAATTGTGTTGCTTTTTAAAAATGTGTTAATAGAGATATAAAGACTTCTGAAAATCACAACCACATATTACTCATATAGAATGCCAGCCTCAGTTTGTTTAGTTGGCGAAAGACAATTGGCCTTATACCTTGCACCCATTCAAAATTTACATCGATATGTAACAATAGTAGGGTCCCATGTTTTTTGCTTAATTTAAAACCTAAAATATATTTGGGCTATAGTAGGCAACTATAAACATGCTACAAGGAATATTTAAAAAAAAAACACACCTTAAAGAGCATTTTGGAAATAAAACATTTTAAACTCCAATGAGAGAGTATGTAAGGAACAAATACAGGGACAGAGAGTAGTGATGAATTGTGGGCAGGCAACTAGATATAACTTAAAATGATTGAATGTCTGCCATTTCAGTTTATGAGCATCTTATTATTTTAACATTGAACTGTGTTTGCTGAACAGATAATTAGTTAGAAAGATACATTTTCCTCCAGGGCAATTATTAATTTCCTTCTGACTTCAAAAAATGAAAAAGCTCTTATTGTAGATAAGCAGACCATTATATTTCAGGTCTGTTTTAGATTCTCAGAGAACTGAATTTGCAATATGATACGCAATAGAGATGGAAAAAATGGTATTCTTCTGTTTCAATTGCTATGCCATTATTTAATATCCAGCAACAAGATTTAAATTCTTTCCTC
>NW_010583042.1:140392-178145 GCF_000705375.1 Tinamus guttatus | reverse complement strand
GAATCTCACAATAAGACTACTGCTCAGCTTCCAAGGATCCCATTGCTCATAAAGATGTTTACACATTGCACTGACTTTATCCACTCAGTGTTAAGGTTGTACTCAACTGACTTAAAATTGACCTCTACTTTTAAAAAAGCAGAATTATTTTAAGATTAACTGCAACTACTAATTTCCTTATTCTCTCTCTGCATCTCTGCATTTCTATGTGGTAACCTTTACTTATCTCACAGACTGTATTAGAAAAACACATTATCAGACATGGAAAAGTACCTAACAAATTTTGTTGCATTCATAGCATTATAGCACAAGTATGAGCTATTCTATTTCATCTCTCTAAACACCAAATATAAAACTCTTGTACATAATCATTCTTTGCTTTTAAAGTACTTCTTTCATCATCACAACACGCTTGCTATACTTACACAAATTAATGGAAGTTTGAAACTAAATATAACAACATAAAATATTTATTCGCACAAGACCTTGCATAACCAAAATGCTTTTCCTCTATTGTCTATAGTATTTTACATGTTGAAACCAGACTAGTTACAAACACAAGATTTTTGAACAATTGTTCTTGTACAAGAAAAAGCTAAAACAATCAAAATCAGATACATGTCTTCTCCACCAAAATGTATAGCCAGATGTATTTGAAAATAAAGCTCAGTGAACTCTATTTGTTATATGTTATTTTGTATTACCTGTATATGTACACATTGCACAAATAGGTACTTTCTCTATAAAAATAATATAGTGCATACATTTAGCAACATAAAAACACAGTGAGGTATATCTCATATGTACCAGCCTGTTTTAATTGATTTTGGTCTAAAATTTTGTGAGTATCATCTCTAAACAAACAAGCAAACAAGTTTAATTTCTTTACAAGAGCAAAGTGAGTTTTGAACTTTTCTTTATCATGGTGACTAGTTTATCCTAGCATGAAAAAAAGTGAAATTGCTCCAAACAAATATGTCCAATATTAAATTTCATTTCTAACACTGCTTGTCTTCAATATTACACCAGACCCTCCCCTATTTGAAATAAACTGGTTACTCTAGAGACACTGGTAACTGCCATATAAGAATACTCACAGTGTAATCAGTGTATCTTTTGCTTTATAATTTATTCTATGATTTTCTTTGCATTGCATAATTAACAGTTTTAATTATAGTTTTCAAAAACTGTGCAAGAAATTAAGCAGAAATGTTTATATAAGTGATAGAATCAGGATTACTATGTATCATAAGACATATTGTAGAAATGCATTATATTGTAGGCTGTTATTGGTTTATTTATCGCTACTCAAACCTATATTTATTTGTATAAATTTGATGAAAAATAGAAGAATAATTATTTTTCTATACTTAAATAAGAATTAGAACATTCTATTTGCTCACTAGAATTGAAAAAGAAAAGGGATGAAAAGGCAAAGCAAACATGTATGTTAGCACTTTTCTCTTTCTGCCTTGCAAAAGAAGGGAAAAGAAAAAAAAAGAAAAAAGAAAAAAGCTGTATCATAAGAACAGACCAATCTCTTTTCTTGACTACTTACTCATCTCATTCCAATACTCAGTTTTTAACCTGGTTATGATCTAATTCTCTTCTCTTGGTAGGCTAGGATTCAATTGAGTTAAAGATTTTTAAACTCACTGCCAGTCAACCTTATCATGAACTTTCATTATGTGCATGTAATTAATTGGGTCCAATGAACAATATCAGCACTGAGTTATAGACTTTTCCCTCCACCATATAATTAGAATATAATTACCCACAGGATATCAGAATGATGCAAAACCTTTCCTCTAAATGCGCCCTCATTAGGAAACAAGTCTCAATGTACATTTATTCAATCAGTATGAATTAATTAAAACGTTACTGAAATAAAAGAGGGTAGCATTAAAGTGTATCTGACATCTATTAAAAGACTATCACTTGAGATCTGCACACACAGTTTATAACAAAACTCATTTAACTCAAGGAAGAAACTTTACCGTACAACAAGCTTTACCTACAGTAAACAGAAAAGTGAAGGGAGGGGTTTTAAAACAGGCAGACTACATTCAACTGAACCATCTTAAATCTACTGCAGGGAGCTATGAAAATGTTCATAGGGCATCAAATTCCAAAGGTAGCCTGGACCAGTACATGTTTCTCTCAAACTATATGTAATGCAAGTTCTCAAACTACCTGAGTTACACTATGGTTTCCTTTTTCAGCTTATCATAATTACGAATAAAACCCAGCAAGCTCTATTTTGGGGATTTAAATGTGGGAGTCCTTTTATTTAACATATACTTTTCTAATTTAAATATCTAATTTCTAGGGGCAATGAGAGTCACTCTATTTTACGATCATCTTTTAGAGGAACTCTCCATTTTCTAAACAGACATCTTATGAGATGAATGGCAGAAAACAGTTCAGCTTGTCATTTTGTCTTATCCACAATTCTTTTTGGTTCTTTTAGGGTCAAAAGAGATGTTTTCTTTTCTGATATCACCAATTACCCTGCTACAAAAGTCCCTTTCCTTCCAGATATAAGTAGCACTCTCAGAATACCACTCCTTAGGTGACCTGTGAAGCTGAATGTGTGTCCTGGATGAAAAACCTGCTGACTGTCAGGTTTATGAATAAAAACATCATTTTTATTAACAATCACGTTTACTAGTGTCTCTCTAGAGCATTTGGATACAAAAACATTCACTGCTTTGCTGTTTTTTCTAGAGTGCTTGTTTCATATTCACTAAAGTACTGCATTTATCAAAAGGAATCCCCATAACAGGAAATGGTAGAAAGTAATTAAAAAATTACAAAGATAAATAATATGTACACTGTAATCAATCATTTCTAAGAGGAATTCCTATTAGCCAGGTCACTGATGTATTATTTGTAATTTGAGTAATCTCAGGATTTTAATGCATTTTTGCAAGAATTTACTAAAGAACAAATATACTATGAAAATATGATTCCCATTAAATGACAGTAAAACACACTTTCGATTCTTACTGATATATAAACAGTGCTGAAATACATGTTTCATGTTACATTATTAGTATGTAATAGTGAAACATAACTCTGATACAGGAAAAATAGTTACTTCTGCTTATGCATTCAAAATTTGCAGATGAAACAAACCTATTCAAGGATGATTTTGACTCTAGAGTGGTTTTATATATCCTCTAAACAACTTAACTAAACTCCAACTGTGGAACGAAAATGGTAATTCCGCTATATCTCTTCCTCTCCTGAAAAGAAAATGGAGTTACACAAACATAATTGAAGATGAAATTTCATGCAGAGGCTTCATTCATTCATATAAGAGTGGCAAGCAATAAATAACAATCAAGCAAGAACAGTCCAAAACATGATTTCTATACATCAACTTTTAAACTATGATCTAAAAATCATGAAAACAAAATAAGGAATGCAAAATGTTATTATTCAACAAATTTAAAATGTTACAATAATTACTCAGAACATGGCCTGACAACACCAATATATCATAAGAAATGAACTAGAAAACCATTGTTTGTACTTTTAATAAATATTTTTAAAATCATATAAATACTAAAAAGAAAGATAAATACTAAAACCAGCTTTCCATTGCTTTACCTCCATTTACAGCAATGGAATATTCCCAATTTACTCAAGTACAGGATCAGAATCACATTGATGAATATCCCTTAAGATATTCATAAACAAAGAACCAAAGGTGTTAATCAGAAGTAATTTACTTTAAGCATGAATATTATTTTTAATTATCAAAAAAAAATGTTTTGGATTGGTAGGTAAATTTTCTTTTTTTCCTCACTGCCATATGCTTTCTCAAGGTCAAGAGTTTATTTTTATTGTGAAGTGTATTTAAAGTAAGAAGAGCACACATGGCTGTTCTGGCATGAATATGAGGATGTTATGACCTTTATCTGCATAAAATATCTAATTTAATCTATGAAGTTCTGAAAATCTTTTCTCATGATAAACTGCTCAGCTTCTTCAGTATACCCTACATAGAGCATGCATTTTATTTTCATTGAATTGAGTTATTGTTTTTGTGGACAGAGAAATTTATTGTCCACTACTGCAGAATAAAATATACCATAATGTTGATGCATAGCTCACTGCAAGACCAGCGTCATCATTCTAGGTAACCTCCGGCTTAGATCAGAGACCTCAGCATCACAGATATACAATATGCATCCCAAGCAAAAACTGTCCATAAGAATAACTTCATTATTCTGGGAAGCTGGATCTATAAAAGATGTAAAATGTAGTGTTCTGCCTATACAGTTTCTGGTAAGTACAGTCTGACTAAGTGATAAAATCTGAGTCAGCTTCAGTTACAGTATGCCCTACAGAAAGTTCATTGTCACATAAAGGAAAGTGTAATATGCAGCGGATAAAAGTGATATGCTTCTTCCTAAGACTATCCATTTTTTGGTAGGATTATCTATTGTGTTCAAGGTTTATAAATTCCTGTGGAAACAACTATTTCAGCACCAGTACTCAGTACCATCCCAGTTTCATCCTTTACCTATCACAGAGGATTTCTTCAGAATGGAAAATACAAACAACTCACCAATACTACTGGGCAGATTGATGTGGGTGGTAAAATATGATCCTTCAGAGGTCCACAGTCACATTCAGGTTTTAGATGTGAAGCACATTTATTATGCAACTATGAAAAGACAGGAAATGAATATTCATCTTTTTACATGTATTATCCAAAAAACTTCCTAAAATATAATACTAGAACAGGATGAATTTAGTTTATTAAAGTAATCTAAAAACTATTATAGTACTACAAGGGAAATGAAACACTACAGTGGGAAACTGGAAAAAAAAAACATTGGACTTGAAAAAAACAATCAATTTATCCTGAAATGACAAAAAACAATGGATCAAAATGCCTTCCAGTTTGAAAATGCTATATTTGACCCAGTGTAAAACAGCCTTACATTGACAGTAAAGTGACATCAGCAGTGACTAACGATACCTATTGGTGAGTAAAACTTTTATTTCATAAGACAAATTCTTACACTGAGTCAGGCATTATAGTATTATTGCTGTCCTTGTCTTGCAAGAATTTGGGAAAGCCTTTGGCACTATTGATATAAGGAAAAATTTTTTTAACAGTGAGGGTGACGGAGCACTGGAACAGGGTGCCCAGAGAGGTTGTGGAGTCTCCTTCTCTGGAGATCTTCCAAACCCGCTTGGATGCAGTCCTGTGCCACGTGCTCTAGGTGACCCTGCGTGTGCAGGGGGGTTGGACTAGATGACCTCTAGAGGTCCCTTCCAACCTTAAGCATTCTATGGTTCTATGATTCTATGATTCAATTATTTTTACATCTGGTTTAATAGGTAGCATACAGTATTAGTTCAACAGGTTTAATAACTGTTATAAAACTTACAGTTCACTGGTTACATCTATAAATCACATTTTTCCAGTGATTGATTCATTTTTCCTTAGATAATTTAACCATGTCAGTATGATCTCCATCAAAAGTAAAATAAAACCTTATCAGTTGCTGATATATAAGCTTTGCCAATAATACGTTCTTCATGAAGTCATCTAGTACAGTTAATGTAGATGTAATGTTTCTGAATTTTGAACTGAATAGCACCTAATATTAGCCTTGTCCATATTCATTTATACTGCAAAGTTACCTTCTCAGGCAGTTACTTAGCAACAGAAAATAAAAGTCTAACGAGTTTTGATTTACTCTGAGTATTAAAGCCCTATTATGAGGGTATTTTGGTAGCCCTGTAATCTAAATCATTTGTCATGATAATTCTTTGCCTCAGGGGTAAGGATACTTGTACCATAATTAATGCACCACAGGCCACGTTACATCAAATAAAAGTATCTTCACACATTCAGTGATAATTAGCAGCTCTGTTACTTGGTGGCATGCAAACTTATGTAAGAAAAAAATAGTTTAATCTTCTTATTAGTCTCTGCTGATCTTTGATAACAGAATTGATGCATAGCAGACAAAAGAAATCGTAGATGATATATGGCTTTAATGAAAATAACATTTGGAATGAAATGAAATAAAATACACGATGTGCACCTCTTCTTAAAAACATTTTAGCTGATTTTAAATACAGATCCCCAAAAATCCTTTACCCTAAACCTAGTTCCTTAGGATATTACCTCCCTTACAATCAGATGCCTGCAAAGTAAGAAAATCTGTATTTGCTTGATAGAAAGCTTGAGGAAAAGACCTTTTACATGATTGTGGAGAAGGACAGAGCTATAGAGATTAAGAAAAGGGGATCACAATCTAGAGTAAAACACTTTATAATAAGACTCTTAGCTCAAATAGTCTCAAAACCCCCCTTTTTTTTTATGTTTTGAAGCAGTCATTGACATCCATAATGATCCTAATTTATATGAAGGAAAAACATTTAAAATGCATTAAAGAATGCATTAAAGAATTGGCTGCATAACATCTAACATTCTTTTCTGTTACAAAAATACTTTCACAACAAGTTCCTGATGTGTAATTGAATTAGAACATGAAAACATACGATTACACTGGATGTGATAATAAGTAAATAAATCTAGAACTTCCATTAAAAAGTTATCTGTTTAAGATTTAAAATATTATTTTTTCAGTAATAAAGAAAGATTTTATTATGAGAGAAGAAAAGCCTAAAAATTCTGCTTAAGTAGAATTGTACAAAAAGCAAGCAGGAGACTGAGAATGAAATTTAAACTGCAGAATTCTTAAAATTTGAAAAAAAATAATTTTAAACTTTTGTATCTAATTTACATTGGAAATCACAGAAATAAAAAAGCATAAAGTTCTTTCAAAAATATAACTTTTTAAAATAAAGATATAAATGTTTAAAATACTGATGAAAGCACAACCAAAAACATGCTAAGGTCAATAATTTTCATATCTGCACATCTAATAACATATGCCTATTTCTTTAATTGGAATTTTGATAGTTCTTCAAGCATTTAAATATGGAGATCGTTATCTCAGATATTTCCAAATAATTTATCTTATTAATTCTCAATGACTTCAATGAGAAACAATTCCTTGGTTATTTCCTCACTGTGTCTCAGTGTTTATGAACGTCTTTCTTTTAAGTCTTGGAGAAATGCCTTTAAAAACCTGGTTCACATTCATATTTAGATACATAAATAGTAGGAAAATATTTTTTTCAGAGGAACTACAGAATTTGCAACTTCCTTTGACTTCCAGTGGGAGCCTTACCTAGCAATTACCTAAATATTCATATGGATTCATATATATAATCTAATCTCAACTAATCTAAACAAGACATGTACATCTACAGCAGAGAATTATTTAGCTACCTAAGGAGAAATGGTCGTTGTCTAATTTGCACATCAATATTTTGGATTGGGTGTTTATTCTCTAAATAAATTATCCACATTTTGACAGCAATCTGGAGTACATATTTGCTTCCTTATAAAATATTGTGTTTAAGTGATCACAACAGTTTATCATTGAAAGTATCCTGGATCTATTTTCCTTGATGATTTTTTCACATTCTTATGTTAAAAAAAAGTCATAAAACATTCAAATTTTTATGTTCAATCCAAACATTCTCTAATGTCTCACTCTCACACTATTCTTTAAACACTGAACAAAATACTGATGTCCGGTAATAATAATAGCAATGGTGATAATGATGACAATAATAACAACAACAAATATAATAATAAAAATCCCTTAAGAGCTCTGAATCTCTCCTCATTTAGATTTAAATCCTGCCTTGCCTTGGAACAGAAAGACTGTCATTGTTCCTTCTAGCATGAAGATTTCACTTATAAGAGTAGTGTTCCTTAAATGTGGTTAGTTCCAGTTACTGCTTACTGCTGAATAAGGAGTACACACAGTTGTATATATTAGACTTAGTGCACAGATTAGGCTTTTACCAAGATATTCCTGCTATCACTCTCAGGCACTTGAAATCATTGTATCCTACCAGATGCCCTCAATTACATTTGTCTGCTAGTACACCACAGATTGTGGTTTTTCCTTATTTAACAGTGACCTTGGCTTTTACCAGTAGTGAAAAATACTTTTATAATCATTCCAATACATATATACTAGGAATTCTATTCTTTAGAATAAATATTTCTGATATTGCCATTTAGAATATTTCTTTAGATTTTCATCTCTCTAACCTGTGCTTAAGGTTTTACTATAGTGTACTCACTGTGATCTGACACCAAACACAGTGAAGTCCAGTCAAGCCTTGGTAACATTTTATAGTTTTGTGACACTTATCACATTTTGTTGGACAATTTCCTTCTACCCAGAAATGGTGCATAACCTGCAACAGAAAAGTGTGGATATACATAGGGTTACTAAATAACAGGTTCATGGCAAAGGTAATGCTACCCTAGACTCACATCTGTATTCTTTTTAGACTTCACGTAGGTTTTGATGCAAGATGCAGGAGCTCTTGAGACACAGCGTTCATGGACTGTATACTTGCAAACTGAAAAAAAAGAGACGAGTTAATAGATGCTGAGGGAATGGTGTTTCTGACTATATTTTTATTAAGTAAATAAGATTACCAGAATGCCACCTCTATATAATCAATCCAATCAGTCAATGAAAACTCAAACTAGACTGCTTTTTCCATAGAATATAAAAGGCCAATTAGTACAGGAAATATTATGCAAGTGAAAAATCCAAGAATGCACTATCATTACATAACAGGAAATGCTTAATTAAATAAGAGCTCACTAAATTTTTTCTCAATAATTCCCAAATGACAAAAATATTAAAGACAAATTGATGACTGCCAAATGTTTTGGTGTCATCTGCTAGTGGAAAGAAATCTATATTTTACAAACTATAGGCATGAGAGCAGCTGGCAAGCACAAAAATAAAAGCCAATGAGTTTATGTTGTTCTTTCTATTGATTTATGAATCTTAACTGGTTGATTAGTCCATTTCCAGATAGCAATTGCTTTCCTGCATTTCATGCAATCATCCCAAGTTTAACTCTTACTTTCCCAAACACTACCTCCAGAGAAGCTTTCTTTTCTAACCCCTCCCCACCTGTTTTGCACAACTGTCTTTTGTGACCAGCTCTGTAAAGATCACACTAGCTGCATTTGGAAAATATACAAATGTCAGGGCACAATGCAAAGCTTTCCTGAGTATAAAACTCTATGAGCATATTTCTGTGATGACCAAATAGCTAACAACACCGTAACAGTTCTTAGAGAAGGAAATAATGTCACTACTTATAGTTGCATTGAATGGAGTCAGCTATTAAAAACTGAGGATGAATACCCTGCATGATATATGTCTTGTGCTTTTGACCTCAAGAGCAATTAAGCACAAAGTGCTTCTAAACACCTTGCTTGCACCTATTACACAAACTCAGTGGGAGGCGTAGCCATTAATCAGACAAACTGCAGGGAGTAACATTGTTGATTGGACCATGGAGGGATGGTGAGGTCCCCTGCAGTTTCCCTGTTGTTTTTTTTTTTTCCTCTCACACAATCTAAAACACAAATAATGAAATCTATAGCAATGCTTTGAAAATATGTAGGAGGAGAAGCTTAGCAAAATGTAGAAATAAGCATTTTGTAGGAAGATTCATGTCCCTTCATGGGTGAAGTAAGTGAGAGGAACATGTGGAAGCTCTTTAGACACTCTCACTGGGACCATCGTTCTCACCAAATAAATGCCAAGCACAATAACAAAGAAATTTAAGAGGTGTATTGCAGCACACAAGATTACAGTGAGGCTGGTCTTTCGGTAGGAGTTTATGTTATACAACAGAGAAAGTCTTCTTTACATATTACCAATAACTACAGAAGATGATGTGTGTTACTTGTTCAACAGAATTTTCTCTAACACATATGTGTCTTAGGTTTCCTCACCAGGATAAAGTAAACCTCTTTACATCACTTTGATTTAAAAGAACACTGAAGGGTGCAATGGTTCAAGTATTGATAGTCAGTTCAGCAGTTAATATATATTCAGTTACTGTAATCAGAATTTATTAATCTGAAGATGTAAGATTTCTGTTTGTTTGAATTGCGTTTAATGAATGTATCTCTCATTCCAAAATATTGCAGCTGAAATTATATGATGTAAAAACCAATAAATAGAGGATTTACATCTGAATTGTGTTTTAAAGTGCTTTGTGGCTCACAGAGGGGAGAGAAATGGCTAATTACAAATTCCTCATTCTTTTAAAGTAGTCTCAAACAAAATGAATAGAACCTTACAGTCAGAAAAGTTCTGACCAACTATGATAGGCTACCTTTAATTCCAGAAATGGAGAAAGTAGGTTACACTAAGAATCTGGTTAATTTATCAAAAAGAAGAATGAAAGGTGACTTGATATCATCACAAGGAGAATACACTGGGTACTAAAGATCTCATCAATCTAGTGGAGCAGTCCATAACATGTACCAATCATTGGAACTGTCTATCAGAAACAGTCAAATCAGAAAAAAATAATAATAATAATAATCAGGGGAATACACTGCAAAGAAAAGATACTGAACATCTATCTCTTGAAACACTCAAATAGAGATGAGATATCTTTTGGCAAAATATGTTTTATTAAGGTACAGGTTATGAGCTGGTCAAACACAGGTTATCAGAACACATACAGACATAATTCAATGAATTGAGCTCTAGTTCAATTTAATAGTCTTATGTAAGTAAGAATAGATGCAGTAATTTTATGAAATTGGACTGGATACCAGCATGTGGAAAATTGGGATCTTGACCATTAACATTAATAAAACAAGAATTTTAAGGAAAATTTAAATTAATATATATTGGAATCAAATACTAAGCTAGTCAATGTGTAATAGAGAAATGAATAATTATTTATGAATATAATTATGAATATAAAAGAGGAAACAACAACCAAATATTATGTTGACTCTTAAACATGATACTTTCTAAGAAAAGAAGAAATAAAAACTAGAGGCAGAAGACAAAAGGGAACATCTAACATTGACAATATTGTAATACAGAAAACTCCCTCAAACAAGAGTTTTGAAAGCCCTGTAGCATTTAAAATGAAACCTTGGGAACTTGTGCATAGAAGAAACAAAGGTAAAAACATCCTTGTCCTGGCAAATAGTACTGGGAAGCTACAAGTTGTTATACAGTGACTGTAACACTTCCAGGAACAGACATATATGCAGATGGAAACTGAAATGCCTATACTCACAAGAACAGCAGAGACCTTGCTTGCCGACTCCTATTAGCATGTTCAAACAAAGATTACAGTAGGCAGGCTTGTTAAAGTGTTTCAGTCTCCATACATGCTGCCCATCATCTTTCACATTCTGCACAAGTCATAAAAGAAACAGATTTCATTTAATAAAATAAACAATGAAATATATAAGTGCCCGTAAAAATTGGAAATTAACTCAAGACTGTAAAAGACAAGCTGTTACTTCATTTAATACTCTGCACCAGATCACAGTAAAATCCTTACAAATACACAAGCAATGATATAATAAAAATACTTCAGATGCTCAGGGATGCCCATGTGTTTCAAAAAAAATACTCAGAAAAACACCAGCCTGTTGTCAGCTCTGCAACGCAGCTCTAGAAATAAAACTAAACAGGTATTAAATTCAAATTAACTTTGAAGCTTATTAAAACAACTTCCAAGCTTTCTCTAAAAATAAATGTGCTGCAGGGTAGAAGGCAAAACTCCCAAAACAATAATAGAAAAGATTGCTAAAACTTCAAAGATCTCTTCCACAGAATGAGGGACATGTATCATTGTTCGGTATCTTACGATTTATGTGAAGTGAGAAATGCAGTTGCACAGTGATAACAGCTACTGCCAGCTTCAAATTATGTTCATCTACCAAGTCTACCAAAATCAAAATCAAAAAAAAAAAAAAACAGAAACAACAACAACAACAACAAACCACCAGATTTAACATTCTGAACCTCTTATGTAAAAATTGAACTGCTTACTCCTAACCCTGTCTTTCTCAGTTAGCAGCAGTTCTATACTCAAATCTCGTATGAATCGACCATCCAGCAGACTGGGACTCACACCTCTGCATCCCACTGTAACTTGAGTTTACAACTAAATTATAAGTCAAATCACTTACAATTATAAAAGTAAGCCTTCAGCTGCACAACTGTCCTCTTCTTTCCAAATGAAATCATTTTGTGACCTCATTGTTATGAAATTGGCTGTGAACATGATGCACAGATTGCACAAATAGTAATTTATGCACAATTACCTCTGAAAATTTGAAGTTTCTCAGCAAGTGTGACTGATATTTATTATTCAATACAAATCACAAAACCTGTTTTCACATCAAACTTAAAGAATTATGAAGAAGCAAATAATCTGTTTGATCAAATATTTCACAAATCCAAATCATCCTGATGATAAAGCAATTGGATTTTCTCATGTCCAAACTCGTCCGATTTTATTTAAATACTTCAAATTCTGCTACATTTCAGCACATGCTGTCTGAAAAGAGTAGCAAAGTACACTGATCACTATCAATTTATTTGCCAAACATGAGGAAAGAAAACCACATGAGCAGCTGGTTCTCATCCAGTTACTGATTTTTCATATCAAACTACAAGAATGTCTACAGAACACAATATGCCTGACTTGATTTTCAATAATACAATGATTTTTACTGATAAAATCAGTCAATGGAAGGCAGAGAACATAGGCTTTAACAAAAAAAAAAAAAAAAAAAAAAAAAAAAAAGAATAGTCATTAATGACAAGTGAAACAAAGTTTACTTCCTCCTCCTGAAAGAAAAATTTCCTTTTATAAGAAAAATTAGCACTCCAAGAAATGAGGAATTTTGGTTCAAGTCAGAACAGAACTTTGAATAACTCCTACAAATTTCTTACAAATGAAAGGAATTGAAATCAGCTGGAATATTTCCCCTCACCCCCTCTCCGCTCTGTTAAGATATCAGGATCAGAGCCTAAGTGGAGTTCCCCTGATATTATCAGCCGGAGCTCAAATGCCATCTCTGACAGCTGGGCAATGTCAGGGTCCCCTTTCTGCAGAAAGAGCACAGCAGATGCCTAATGTGGGATTCTCAGGCTGGCAAAGAGTGTGGAAGTTTTCCAATTTCCCCTGAAGAATCAGAAATAGATTCTGCAGCTGTGGAGCCTGAGCATCCTGTCAAGCTCCTTCATGACTGGCAGCAAAAAGGATGGATGTATTTTAATAAGTGCACTCTCTGACTCCTGTTTCTCTACCTTACAACTCATTCAAACCATTTTTTCCATTATTGTTACATTGCAACATACTGAGTAAGTTTTAAATCTTGTCGGCAAACAGTTATTCATTAAACAACAAAGACAATGTAAAAGTTTCTGAGGAAAAAAGAAGAATGCACACTTTATTTTTAACATATATTTCTCTAGTCACCAACAGATACAGCCAAAAGTCACAGAACTTAAAAAGCAAGCTGATCAGTTTTTATTAGCAAAAATATTTGCTATTTCTGAAAACTAACCCAAAAATACATGATTTTGCATAAAGATGCTCCTAGTCCATGTTAGTTTCATTTACTTTATCATTTCAATTTTATTTTTAAAAGAATGGCCATTCCATGTGAATGTGTCGCTTCTTATTTGAACAGAACATATGGACCATCTTAGCTGGCATTTTCCTTATCAGAACAACAAACAAGTCTTGATGTGGGTGTTCTGCCAATTAAAACACTTAACTGTGTTACAGACAGCAAGTGATGCACAAATCTATTACATAAACACAATACACTTTTGGAAAATAGCAAATTAAATTTTTGCTCTTGTGCACTGCCAAAAATCAGCAATAAAGTGCTGCATATGATTATGTATGTACATAACTTTTTAAAACACTGCCTAGGAAACAGAGACATAATGTGAAACAAAGCCAATGTAAGACTTTAAGTATAAATAAAATCCGTATTTCTGACACATCAGTGCATTTAGTGACATTCAGTCATTTTGTTTCCATATCCTGAAGAGGAGTTTAAAAACAAATAGTCATTAAGAAGATCGCAAAGCAGGGCAGGTACAGTAAAATTTCTTCCTTGCTTCATTATACATCCCTGAAAATGAAGCCTCCATATGTCATACAGAAACATTAGCACATTATGACATACTAGCATTTGGAATACAAGAGTTTTCTAGTCTTGACCCTTCTATCACAGGTTTGTTTGACAAAAAGACCTGATCTTAAAAAGCAAACCACCCATGAAATAGCCAGCCTTAGGATTAGTAGAAAGCCTCATTAAGTCACAATATTTAATCTAGATTGATGTTAAAATACTTCTGTTTTCAAGGTGTTTGTAAATAAAAGTAGCTAAAGAGATTCTAAGGTTCAAAACATGAAAGTCCTACACATGACAAAAGTAAGAAAATATTTGATAAATCTTTATCCTAGTCAAGCATTAGTTCATATAAGAGCAACCACAAAATGCCTGAAATATCAGGCTTCAGTATTTTGTATGAAGAGAGTCAGAACCGAGCAACTTATACGGCAATGAGGGAGAAGAACACTAGGAAATCTGGTAAGTTATCCATGTGCTGCCTATTATTTTTGCTGGATTTGCCTTGGTTTGCTTTGTTTTTTAAAAGCTTACATGAGGAAATCTTTACAGTATTATCTCTGGGCGTCAATCAGGAAGTAGAAAGGAGAGCGGTGTCCACTAAACCCCATGGCATCTCCTTTTAGCACAAAAGTGTTATGTTTCTTTGCTGGACTTTCAGTAAAGGCTTGAAGTCAGGTTTTCTTCTGCTTAGTGGGGCTAGGCAAGCTTTTCTGAGTCTCAACAGATACAGTTTTTGGGAGGGTTCCTCGTTTCAAACTTACAAGCAATCATAGTGGGAGAAGGAAAGAGGGGATAGCCCTGCCTCCACAGTTTTAATCCACACAGCAACCAGGGTATTATCCTGACATCCAGAAATGCTTAAGTAATAAAACACATACAAGAAAATGATGACGGAAAATATAAGAGCAAGCACAGGAGGCGAGAAAGCTTATTTGTTTAAGGCCACTATCATAATTAGCATGTTTTCTTGTCCCTGAAATGACAGTCACCTGTCACCTGCAGAGACAGAAATGCTGCAGAAATTACAGTTTAAATAATGATAAATTTGTGTACCTGCATAAAATACTGTATATTTTACATATCTTTAAAGACAAAACAAGCTAGGGCTATTTCTGACTGAGCTTTTACCAGTCTACAGGCAGAGGAATGGCACTTGCAAACTTCCTGAAAAAAAAGAAAAAAAAAAAGTAGGAGGGTGTCTAGGAAAGTAGGAAAACTAGGAAAAGGTGTCTACATTTTTATTATTATTATTTTAGCAGCTCCTTGCATGAAGTCTTGCAAAGAATAAACGTTCCTCCCTCTAGTGGCAAATCTAGGAAGTGATACTGCTTAAACCACCTCTGACATAAGTACTCCCACTCCAGGAAGGGGGTAGCCCAGAGAGTTACAAGTTACAAATATAACAGTTACAAATGCTTCTAGGATGGCCTGCATATGTATGGCAAGAGCATACGGCTCATTTATTCTTCAGGCTTTTAGAAGAATCATCCAAATATGTCTTCAGGCAAATATTATAAACTTAACAAACGAGGTGGGGGGGGGGGGGGGGGGGGGGAAATAAATAAATAAATAAAAAGCCCAGAACATCCCCATTTATTTCTGATCTAAAAAAAAGTAACTACCAAACTAGTTCTGGGTTTTTGTGGGTTTTTTTGAAGTTCAGACTGTGAGACTCCTCACAAGGCAGACTTAGGAATGCTTTTACGTCCTCAGTTTGCTTCTACTTTCAGATATTCAGAGCTCAAAAAGTAAGTCCAAAATAATATTATATAATAGAAAATACAAAAATAAGCACTCCCCATTCCCGTGGGAGTAGATTTTACATGAATCTATATACGTAGACTCACAGCAAACAAAACGAGTTTGTGTCATTGAGCTTTACCTTGATGCTCCATATCGTAAGTGTTCAGCGTATATCTGCATCAAGTGAGGAGGTGAAAAAGATTGAAGATTAAAATGCGTAATTTAAAAGAAGTGGTCAGAAGAGTGGCCTGGTTTCCTATTATTTATCGTTAAACTTACACAGGTTATGTAGCATTTATTGTTGTTCAATTTTTCTCTTGCATTTTTATAGTACCAGCTGCAGAGCATCGCTGACATCTAGTGGACAGAGAAAAGGGAGCATATTTTTCACTCCTAAACGGCCCAGTATTTTTTCAAACACTAGCTCTTGTGAAAATTATGCATGCCCCTTAGGGCATCTGACACAGATAATAGTGCTACATCACAAAATAGCTATCACAGAATCATTTTATAACAGAAATAAAATGCTTTCATCAAGATATACTGGAAAAAAAAAAAAAAAACACTGTGCAAGTAAGAGACTGCTAGGGAACAGCAGTAGCCAGTGCTCACGCCTGTCAGAAACCCTCAAGAGTAAATCATCAGTATACGCTCTTGTTCCCAATTCACAAAGAATGTTTAAAGCAATGCTAGGAGATCGTCACTGGAGTGTCTCATACTTTACTAGGGGTTTTGACTTGCTTCAATTAATGCAGAAAGAAAAAGATTAGAAAAAGATCAGACTCTTTGAAGGTTTCTGCTATGGGAGTAGAATACAGAGAGTCTAATAGCTGGTCATGTGCAATATGCCATTTTCTAAAAGTGTAATTATCAAGATGAAGGTGTAATTAGCAAAGACATCTCTATCCAACCTGTGCTTTTGGGAGAAAGAAACAACCAATGCCTTAGGAAGCAAAAACAAATTTGGAAGTTGGCAAAGACTGTGAAAATTGCAGACTGAAATATGACATAAGAACAATATGATACAATATTTACTAAATGGGGCCTACACGATACAATATTATTAAATTACATGATACAATATTACTAAATTACATGATGCAATATATACTAAAAAATTCCATTACATAAGTTATTTTTTCCTCTAATTCCATTTTTTTTTTAATGTTTTCAATAAATCTTTACTTTTCCAGAGACTCAGAAGGTCTTGGAACAACTTCCAGAAAACTGGTGTGACTACATGCTTCAGAATAAGAATTACAGATGATAAAAAGAACAGCTTTAGTAGATGTGCTAACTAGCATTCAGCTACTGCTAACTGGGAAAATTACAGTTATCCAGTACAACTTAGAATTTTATCTCTGTATAATCCAAAGATCTACTGTTGCAAAACAAATTTACCAACAGTATGTGTATCTCAATATCTCATCTCTGTAGAAGAAAAAAATAACTACCTGTTTAAATTCCTTGTTTAGACTGAAACTGGTTGTCTTGAAAAACACCAGAATAAGAAATTATTGTTTCTGTCCTGGAACATCACTACAGGTAAAACTCTTCTTTATTTTGAAATACGTTCTCCTTCTTTGACAACTACACATCCCTATGACCACTGCAAGTCTTTTTGTCTTTTTTGTTTGTTTGTTTTTTCCATACCTGGAAGAAACACTCATCTAACAGGAAAGGAACAATCTTGTCTCCCTATACAGGTACACCTGACCTCTTCAGAAACAAAGCACAAATTTAGAATAAAACCAGATCCAGGCACACTGAAGTTGTGTGCCTATTGACTTAAAACCGCCAAACTTGAGACATTATAGTTTAGGACTGGAGATTCCAGTACTTGAAAAAGAAACTGCAGTGACCATTCTTTGTCACTGTCATACTGGAATGGCACTGAAACTAGTTGCTACTTGGTTTTATTGCCTTAATTCACAATAGAACAAAAAAGTACTTGGCTAAAGCCAAAAGACAGCAGGATTTTTTTTTTTTTTTTGTATTGAAAATATACCTCGAGGAGCAAGGGAACTTGCTTCATATTAAAAGGCTGACATCAGGCCTGAGATCAGGCTCAGACAACCTGATATTTCTAATCATTTTTTTCAACATTGAAGGGTACCTGGACATAAGAAACCTAAGGCTTCTTGTTGCCTGTATTCTCACAAGCTTTAAGCTATCAGGACTTCATCATTTAATTACTGGGCCCAAAAGAGTAATAGTGCACCAAATGAAAAGACTGGTTTTACAACAGCAAATGTATCACAACAAGTTGAGGCCAACAGTTTACAGAAAACAGTAATGGACAGGCATTAAAGATTGATTAACTTTTCAGTCTAAATACCTAATTTGAGTTATTTCAACCTGTGTAAAAGCAGTAGAAGTAACTTTTTGCTGTTTTAATGGAAAATGTGAATCTGACTTTTCTCACGATTATTATGTAAATGATTCAAGAGATCAAGATATCTTTGAAACATGAAAAAAAAAAAAGGGAGCCTTTTTAGAGGATGGTTTTTATTCCTAGTAAATCATTAAGAAATGACTAGGGACACAACTCATGGTTCTCTAGATAATGGCATCATTCATTTTACTCCAATGTAAATAACTAAAAATAGGCTTATTGATCCAAAATATAATTTTGCTTAGAACTATATAGACGCCTAAAAACAATTATGTTTCTTCAACAGATGAAAAAATGGAAATGGTCTTAATGAGACCAACACTAGCCCATGGTGGTACTGTTCATAGGACTCTGCAATTTTGATCACTGTGTTTGCTTATAAGTATTTGTTATTTTCTTAGTAAAAATACTTAAAAGAATAAATTAGCAAATATATGTTTATACTGCTTCTTTACATTTACATAGCTTTTGCTTTAATAGAGAAATAAGCCTCTACAGAAGGACCTGCTTTAATTTATCATAGAACTTAAGCACCTTTATATTCAGCAAGTATCATGTCCTAAAATAACTAAAACACTCATTAAAAAACATTCATACTGCAAATGCCCAGTAGTTATCTCCTATACTGATTGTTTAAAAGAAAGGGTTGCTGTTTGTCTAGAATCTGCAGAAATAATAAAATACAACCTGATATAGATTTGGTATTTCATGGTAGAAAGATACCTGAGCTTTCTGTTTCTCCATCTCTAGAATTAGGAAATCAATAATTGCAGTGTTGATTGAAATGTGCCATAAAGTTATCCTCAATTCAGATATCCAGATGGAAATTTGATTTTAAAAAGTATGAAGTACACTATTTTGCAAGAATTTCAGATCTTCCGCTAAGCATATTGTACTGTTGCAGATCTTCTTTTGGAAAGTTTCAGTCTTTGCAAAAACAAGATACTACTGATTGAGTGACTGCAGCAGTCTAGACTTAGTTTGGTTAGTAGCAGTTAATGGGGAGAGTAAAAATTATTTATTTTTATTATCCTCCAATTGATCAGAAAGTTGAATATTCTAAATAAAAATGTTTTATATCAAATCACAAAAAGTACTAGAAATATATCCCAATATACACATGCTGAAACAATTACAGACAGCAGGTGGCACTGGCAACATGCCAGTGTTAAGGCACCTGAGTTGAATTTGCATAAAATTGATCATATTGTCTGTTTTTTATCTTTATTGTGAAGCTGTGTAAAGGTAGAGAGAATAAGCTCTTCTTTCATAACACTCTACCATTTGGTGTAAGTGCTCTCTTTGATATTGCTGCTTGGTATGGTTTACTTATTTATGGAGAAGACACAGGAGCTCTATTCACAGGGATGCCCAGTGGCAGGACAAGAGGCAATGGGCAATGGTCACAGGATGCTTCAGAGGGGACTCCATCCAGATATCAGTTAAAAAAAAAAAAAAAAAGAAAAAAAAAAAGACCTCTTAGAGCAATCAGACACTGGAGAAGGTTGGCCCATGAAATGGTGAAATCTTCCTCACTGGAAATATTCAGGACTTGGCTTGGCAGGGCCCTGGATAACCTAATCTGAGGCTTTGCCTTAAGCAGGAGGTTGGACCAAATGAACTCCAGAGGTCCTTTACAGCTTTGACTCTTCTCTGATTCACTATGGTTATTCAACACAGCACAGCACCATACAGAGAAGCCTAGACACTGCTCCAGGCAAGTTGCTACATAGACAGAGGAATTAAAGCATACTTATATTTTGACTCTTAGTCAATACGTACATTCTCTAATCCAAGAAGCACCAAGAGAGGGATTGTTGTCATTCCCCCCTGGATCCATTCTTCCAGAGACACAGTGCCGTCATGATCATAGTCAATTTCTTCCATCATTTCATGGAGGATCTACACAGTTTTAATGAAAATCCTCATAAATTTCATATCCCAAGAAAACAGTAAGAACAGAACTCTGATCCCACATCCATGTACAAACAGTAAGGAAAATAGAGTTAATATGTCATCTTTGGAAGAAATGTACTAAAATGACTAGTGATAGTTGAGAAGATGAAACTGTATTTTTATTTATGTTTTATTAACACCTATTCACAAACGAAATTGTGCCCCATGGTGTATTTATGATATAAAATACGACTAAGAGACAGATCATCCTTTTAAGAACTTTTCAGGGATATATCAACTGTACTTTCAGTTTAGTTATTAGGTGCACTGAAGTATAGCCTTAAAATTTAGCAAAGAACTAAAGTAGTTCATAGAATAGATTTAATCAGAAAAAAACAGACCCGTAGAAGTGCTAATTAACACTACCATAATGAAGCATAGACTACTATTATAACTGATCTTTCTGATATCTAAAATAATATGTAGGCATTAAACACCACAAAATTATTAGAAATAATCTCTTACAATTTCAAAAATGGGTGAGAAAATGTTTGCTTACTGGATTCAGTTCGGTAACATCCCATTCAAGGTATTCTGCAACATGCATCATTTGAGCAATGATATTTTCGAGCTCCTACGAATGCAAAAAAAGAATAATAATATTTAGTCCAATATTATAATGGCAAATTCTACTGCAAACAGCTTATGATTCAAACTTGGTGCCTTAAATGATACTGTTTTATCAGCAATAAAATATACGGAAAATTACATTTCTAATCGCTAACTGGTAATCAATATGCAATGCAATTGTTACCAAAGCCAAAAAAATCCATTAGCAGTAAAGATCCATTAAGCAATAAAGGAGGAATAATTATAGTATTTATTAAAGCAAACATCTTATTTTGCATAAATGTATTTATGGTTGCAGAAGTTTTTTCTTTTTTAATGTGAGAAAGGTTTGGGGCTCATATTTGGCATGCTTCTTCAGTAGGAAAAACTTATGTTCCTCATCTGATGTGACAAAAGGAGAAACAAAAAACATTTTTTTTTAAATGAATCAATCTCAGTTTTTGTCAGCATTATTTCAAAGTTTCTCCCTATATTTCAGAGGTTGAGGAATCCACTGGGTACAAACGCTATATTAATAATAACAATGAGAAATATTCTAGACAAAAGGGTAAAGCATAAAATCGGCCTCTTGATTAGACTCTTTATTATTATGTTCAAAGGACTCCCTAAATACCAATATCCAATTCAGGAAAAAAACTCTTGAGGATATAAACTAAAGTTGGACTTGAGAAATACATAAGCTGTGTTTGCAGATCTCTTTTTGCATGAGAATTTAGCTACATCAGAGTCTTATAAGCAAAATACAAAGGCAAATTTTTGAAACACTTTTTATGAAGTAATTAGTATTGTGTGAAACCAAGTCTTTCACTTGAAACAAATCCTATTTTGTAGCTTTTATTACTACAGAGATAGCAAGATCAAGCAATCCCTGGTCAAATACATTAATGTACTTTATTTACTTTTCATTTATAAAAGAAAATGTGGATACAAAGCCAATGAGAAAGAAAGTGAATTAATTTGCGAGTAATCTTGCATTGACTAATTCTTTAATGGTGGTGTGATTTCATAATTCAAAAAAAATCTTCAAATTCTCTTGTTATTCAAAACCCAGAATCTCTGAGATAGGTGCACAGGTAGAATATGTTTTAACATTTCTTTTTAATGGGTGGCATTTTGTATAGAAGTGTAATTTTTCTATACTCCGCTGGCGCTTTGAAGTCACATTGTGCACTATGCAGAAACCTTTCCTGCAATAGACATCCTACTTCTCCTGTCCTTGGAATTGTACATACAACTGAACATCATGAAACTCAAAGGAAAAGCAAATGAAACTCAATGAAATGAAACTCAAATGAAAAGCATAGCTGATTTCAGCCTCTCATTTTACTGTTCTTAACAAAAAGTCCTCATGCTGGAAGCCATACATTTTTCCTCTTAGGTGAATACACATCACAGACTGTAGACTACCAGGCATAGTACACAAGTATAGTCTATGGAGGTGAAATGTGGACCTACAATCAAAGGACAGCCTTTGGACTGAAAGAAGTAACAGATTAATCCTTCCTAATTGTACATTTGATCACTATTTTAATGATCTGAAGCCCATCCTATGATTTAAGGTACTTCAAATTCCATCATTCTAAGAAGTTATTTTTACTCAGCAATTGTAAAAATTACATCTTTCTAATGGAAAGAAGGCATGAAGAGGACTGTGTAACCTAATATGGAGACCATTTCTCTTTACCAGGTAATGTTTATTGCAGAAGCTTATGGAAGAGCTCAGAGCTATTTACAGAATAGATGTTGTTTCTATTGAGTACAGTTTATACTGTTTCTACTAATTCAGCATAAATATGAAGTTAATTTGTTATCACGCAGTTTGCTACAAGTATACCATCACTGCAACAATCTACAACATATAAAAATTAAAAAATAAAATTACCGAACTATCCAGGAATCCATTCCCATCTGTGTCATATAAGCGAAACATAACTAAAAAAGAAACAGAAAGAAGAGAGAAGGAAATTCATTTGGAAAAAAAAAATAACAGTAATATTATTTCATTTTAACAAATGCAAGTTTCACAGAATGAGCAGCATTATCATTATTCTCAGCGCTCATCAACCATAAACCAAGGAAATTTCTTGTATTTTGTGAGAAGCACTCAATGACGGCCCCAGACAGTGCCTTCCTGGGAGATACATGAGCAGGCCACGGCAGTAGCATTTTTAACTTGTAGACCAGACAGTAGCTAATTTAATCTGTGACATGGGATTCTGGTTCATCCTAGAAAGGATCTGTTTTCAAAGGGAGCACCACCAAAAAATCCCATCTCTGACACTTTGTGAAATGTATGATAACATGCACCAGTCAAGCAAATGTTAATAACCCTGTTGAAGTTTCAATATTATGCCACTCTCTCCTTTGCAGCTATCACAATTCAACATTGATACCACTTTAGAAATGTGTTCTGACCTGCTAAATGAAACAACAGATTATTATTTTAAGTATCTAGTAAGCCAAATCCAACAATAAACATTACTCACACATGTTAACAAGACTATCATTTTCAGACTACAACCTAAACATGTTCCACCTCTTTGAAAACATGCCCAGACAAGAGGAGCTTCATTTTGATAATGTCCAGAAATAATATATTATTTCATGTTTCTATCATTGCCTGATTCTAGCCATAGAAGCTGCAATATCCACCATCAGCAACACATTTAAAGGCAACTTACTAACTTGGTCATTTGCAGGAGCAGGGAGAAGCTTGCACCTTTAGTAAAACCATTATTATAAAGGCAAAGAATAAAACCCACATGTCTAGGAATACATCACTCTTTGCCCAGAGTCCCCCATAGTGGGGACTGTTTCTCAGGTCTTGCTAAATCCACCTCCTCAATAGTGTCCAGTTTATCCCTAAATGAACTGTTTTCTAAGGAGGAAGAAAAGAGAAAGCCCACCTACAGGGCACTGCGGTTTTTCAACTGATAGCAAAACCCAAGTAAACTGTTTGAACTCTGATATCAGATGTCTTAGGAAACACAGCATATGACATATTAACAGTGAACAATCCGATTACACTGGAACTACAGAAAATGCAGCGATGTCCAACAAATTCTGCAAGATAAGTTTATTACTGTTCTCAGGCAACAACAATACAAGTGATAAGTGAGAGGAATTTCTTAGGAGTTGGAAAGCAAAATGAGGGAAACAATGTCATTATTATTGACTTAGGAAAAAAAAACCCCACACTTAAACAGGCATTTGTCTCAGTGTGCTTGCTTTATATCCCCCATCCCCCGCCATCTTCCCATATTGATCACCTAATTGAGAAAACGAAAAAGTATTATGCCTCTCCTTCACTTCAACAATTTTAGCCAATATGATATGCCCTTAAGAGCTGTAAAGCAAGATTAAAGATATTTACTGTAGAATGTGTTTAAAAGCTACATTAAGTTCACTGTAAATAAAATTTTATTTACATAAATACATAAATTATAGCATAACAACACCTTTTTTTTTTTTTAAAAAAAAAAAAGTGTTTCTTTGCTGGCAATTACATAGCAGAAATGCTTGGGGGAAAAATCATGTTTAAAAGTCTCCACAGACTGTCACTGCTACTATGCTTCTACCAAAGCTGCTTTGAGCAAGAGGGCTAATATTATCTGGCAAAGGTACCATTAAGTATTCACAGTTTCCATAGGGATGACTCACTGAATCACTCAGCGATAAAGTTCAGATGATTCGGTTCTGCTGCCGCCTCCTCCATGATTGAACTGCAGCAATGGAAAGAATCCTCTACAGCAGCTACCACTAGAGCAGCAGTGGTTTTAGCAGCTCCCCGATCTTTCTTCATTTGAGAGAATTCATTTTGGAATTTTTTTAGCATGAGTCAGCAGTTCTCATCAGTTATTTGAAAGACATTAGCACAATTATAACTTTCACCTTGGTAGCAAGCAAAGTTTCTCCAGTTACATAGGCACTACATAGGGATAAGGCTCAATCCCAGTTCTTTGCTGATGTTGTGTTTTGAATAACAGAAGGATTGATTACAGAACATGCCTGTAATCTCTTTTCTATTCATACGCTTCTAAATATTCACGTTCTTACTGATTTACCCAGTCTGGGAGAAAATAGGACAAACAATAAAAAGTCCTGAACAAAAATCCCCTTGCAAGCGACAGAGCCCGGAGTTGGGCTTTCATATTCATTTTCAAATGCCCTAACATAACTAGCCTGGCTGATCTAGAAATGAGACTGTACAGTTTACCTTTTATAAGGAAATAGAAATGCATTAAGGTTACCAAGATGAGAACAGTTCTTGCACTGCTGAACTTCCAAAGTTCAGGCTGACATACCCCTATAACTACAAGAGTTGGAAACTATGGCCTTTAGAGTAGAAATTGAGGAATTCATTTGTACATAGACACACATACACAATGTAGGTTGAATGCACTTTCTATTTTCATGACTGCAAAAATGTAAAAGAGAATCAGGGCATCTGGAAGCCTGTGTTGGGATGGAAGGGACAGAAACTGAATAACTTACAGTCTTGATGAGAAGTGATAGCAAAAAAAGCTCAGCTCATAATTCTTAGAGTTTCTTTTTATAACTGTGCTGAGTGCACAGTTTAAATGTACATTACAACTTGTAAGCACATAATCTTTGTGGAGTTATGGTGCCTGTGCATGTTGTGTTCATACCTAGAGCCCTTTCTCTGAATGGCCTCACAACAGGACTGTGCCTCATGTCCCTAATAACTCTATGGCCATAATAATGCTCAAAAAAATGCCCTAACTAATAATCTTCCTGAATATGTGAATTGTGTAACAACAGTACATTTATTTGATCTAGCTCTCTCTCTTAAATAATAAAAGAACATAAACAGTATATTGCCTATGTACTTCTGCAAATGGGAATTCCATCCAACGTTCCCTGCCTGAAAATCACTTTCTGCTCTACCTCTCCCTCTTTCAATTGTACCAATCAATTCTTGGCTCCAGTGAAGCAGCCAATCTCCATTTCATGCAACACTCCAGGCTTTAAAGGTCTGCTTGCACAGCTTGCTACGAACAAAGAATTACTATATGCCAAGCTGAATTCTAGAAACTTCTTTCTTTTTCTTTGTATGTATTAGGAATGCATATTTGCACATACAGCATCATATTCTCACTCTGTGACACCACACTATGATATTATCTAAGGGTTGAACCTCATAATCTCTGCTGAGGAAAAACTGCCAGTGATCTTACACTACAAAGTCTACCATCTTTGAAGTTGCAAACTACAAAACAGGAAGATAGTTCGAAAGCATAAAGTCACTTCACCTGGTAATGAACTTCTCTTTCCAGCAGATAGAGCCTCATGTCTGCATTTCCTGCCATGCCGGGTATTTACCTTCCATACAGCCTCGGAATCTGATCCCACAGCTCTCCAACAGACAGACCAGCTATGTATATCAAAGTAGATTCGGTCTTAATAAGGACTATAGGACTGGCCTGATTGGTTGTCTACCTGGCGCTAACCAGTTTCTAAAACTCCATGGTGGTAAACAAAAATTTTCTTCGTTTTTTTTCTTTGGATTTGCAGATCAGTATCAGTGAATCAGGCCCCTAATTGACAAATCAAGTCAAACACTCTCCCCTAGCAATGGCACAAATCTGGATATATTTTTTTTTAACTTTCTGATATTCATCAATATTGTAGAATCCAAGACCTACATCCAAGATCTGTTCTTTGCCTGAATTAGACATGCAATCTTTGCCTGCACATCTTCTGCAGATTATCCTTGTCATAACCTGTATATCTTGACCAATATATTAAATTTGTTTTTCACAGCTCTGATACGAGGAGTAATCTATTGAAAATATCACAAAAAAAGAAGTATTTTAATTGTAGATCTTATGTTCCTCACTCCCCAACTCGGTGCATACTGGATAGAAAGAAGCCATTAAAATCTCACGAAGTTAAAACGCCTAGCAAGAATAATAACTTCTCCAATATAACTTCCCTGTCATCATTAAGTCTTAATTCTGAATTGGAAATTTTGTGAAATTTCTTTCTGTGAAAAACAAATATATATAATAAGGTAAAATAAAAAGAAAACATACATTCTAGTTTATCTTCAGGTCTTCCTCTTTCTAGCAGAGACAAATAGCAAACAATATCTTTCAACTGGATCACATCTGGTAACTGTAAGTTGGCAGGAGTAGGAGGTCGGGACGCAGTGGTACCTTTGCTAAGTCTCAAACCTGGAAATAACAGATAGCCCTTGTTACTCTTATCCGTGATACAAATAGAGAATGAAAAAAAGAACTCCTATACACATGCATCTTCGATTCTTTATCTAAATTTCAGAAAACTTCTTAATTAAAATCTGAAATATGAAGTTATTATCAATATTATAATTCCATAGCTTATATGACCAATACATAATTAAAATGATAGTCAGTCTAAAATAGTATGCAGATAAAACAAACTAATGTAAAAAGAAATCAACTATGGAATGGAATCCCTTTTTTCATTTGCCCTGCTGTAATGTGCTTTGATCGTACAGCATCTTTGTTGAGTATTTTTATTTAACTTATATGTTAATTTAAACATTAAAACAGACCCAGCACAACTCTGCATCCACTTCCTTGTGTTATAGCAGTTTCATTGAATTTACAGATTGTCATCAGCTAGACTAATTAAAAGATGATTTTGTGACATCAAAGAGAACTTTGATGACATCCAAATGTTTAGTTTTCTCCCAGTCAGATGCATGTCAAAACAACACATATTTAAGTTGTATAAGCCTTGATCTAAGAATATCATGAAAATAAACACACAATTTAAGTAAGGGTCATAATAATTCCTATCAAAGCATTTCCAGGGTATCAGCTGGAACACAAGTTTCAACAATTATCTTTAATCACACAGTTTCACATAACTGGTTCACATTCAGATCTTATGTGAATCATATGCACCAAACAGAGCTGGACCTAACTCATATACGTATAGCCTTGAATCCAGATGAAAATGAACTTTTGGCTTATTCAAAGCTGCAAGTCAAAGTATTTTTCATAATCTTAGCTGGTAGAAAGGAGGATGCAATACTGACTCATAATGCTGTCACTTACCTGGCATCTGTTTCCATCTCTCTTCAGACACCTTAACTGAAAATGCAATTTATAAACAGAGGTGAGTGGGCAGAGAAACACTAAGCAAAAAGTGGATACATTCCAGATATATTTATGAACCTTATTATGTTTCATGCGATCTTCTCTAGCTCATTCCCTTCCCACCTTCGGAAGAATGTCAGATGTTTCTTTCTCAGTATGGTCATTTTTTCATTATTGGTAATGTTTAAAGATTACTTGATAGCCTGAATGTTTCCATGATTTTCATTTGTACATTAGAATGTACAAAAGCCCAGGATTTTCTCTTTAATCACTACAAATTATAAATACATAAAACCTAGTAAAGATCTAATATGTTTAAATTGCAACACAAAAGCATATTTTCAGGCAAAAATGACCAGTATTCCTAGCATGATATGAACTGAACTGTTTCACCAAACATACTTTGGACATAACCCTGAAAAAACTTAAAATTTTCTTTTCAGTACTACATTGAATACATATGGAGAGCTACAAAACTGGTCTCATGACAGATTATTATTTTAACTCCTTATTAGGAAAAAAAAAAAAGGCTAAAAGGAATTAAAAAGTGGAAAGAGACAGTGAAGGAGAAAGAACAGTAGGCAATATTATAATAAAAATATTGCATACAGTTTTGAAAATAGTAGATGATTCACTTTTTTTTTTTTTTTTTTTTTAAACACACTTAAGGAATAAACTTATCAGAGAATTGTAATAAAAGTGAGAGAAGCTTAACATGGTCTCTACTGGGCAGATTTTATAAATTAGTCTGACAACAATCTAAAAATGGCAGTTAGCTTTTTCTTCACATGAAGTGCCAGAGTCACAGAAAGAAACAAAACACCAAAATGATAAAAGATGACTTTTAGAAATATCTACTCAGACAACATATGTTAAAATACAGTATAATAAATAAACAAATATGTATCAGTGAACGTCAGCTGTTGTTAGAGTTATGAGGCAAAACGTGTTGACTCTAAAAGATTGCAAACTAATGGTGATTTGTACACTGTATGTTTGTAGCGGATGCTGCTCCCTGCGAAAACATCAACAAAAAATAGACATGCTGTAACTGGAAGCAAAATTGTGCTGTTAAGACATTACTGGCAACAAAATCTATATGGCTAAGAGAAAAAGTGCAATGCTGAAAATGTATGACATTCAAAATAGCTATTGCAGTAGACAATACAGACTACATTTACACATGCTAGAAGATCTCTAGAGGTCCCTTCCAACCTTAACGATTCTGTGATTCTATAATTCTATGCCCTGCCCTTAGAGATTCTGTCACAAAGCATCTCTGTGGGCAAGGGACCTTTAAAAGTAGGGCCTAAATTAGTTTCTGAGCATCAGAATACATATTATAGGCAATACATATAACAATAGCCAATAATGCAATATGTCTTTTGGCTGGGATGCATAAAGTTAAGAAGTGGAAAAAAACCCAACTACTGTAAAATTAAGGAAAGAAAAATAAAGGAAAAAATATATTTAGTTGAGAATGGCATGTGGTAATCACAGAAAAAGTTATCATCATAGACTATCCCTTTACCAAAAAGCAAGTCAGATTCAATGGATGATATTTAAAAGTCTGTAATTCTGATTGTATCTAAACATACATGGAAATGTGTCTCTGTAGCATCTACGGAAATTCAAAGTTTGACACTGTAGGAATCAATTTATTTTTTCATCTCATTCCTTGCTAAAAGCAAGTATTTAGTATATTCATAAGTTGTAATGTAACTCAAAACTATCACCTGCATCCCATCAAGACTTTCTGCAACTCAGGAAGTAATGTTTTATCAGTTAGCACTGGTATCAAGTCAACTTCCTGATGAATCGCATTTTGAGGATATCTAATTTTCAAATAAAGATTTCAAGTGAATAAAGACTTTTTTTGTAACTCATTCGAACTGCTTGATCACCTGTTCAAAGTTGGAAATTTATTCCTACTCTAAATTAGTCTAGAACCTGCCATATAGCTACTGAATATTGCTATAGTTCTAAGTCAATACTATTTAAAATGAAGTCTCTGAAATTTAGGAAAATAATATTTTTTTTTATCTGAATTATCTTAACAAATCTTTATAAAACTTAATAAGTCATTTTTTAACAGGATTTATCATGATAGTATGTTTAAAATTTCTCTAAACTAAAAATTGTGCTAAACAGATCACACAGTCTAGCATTAAAAATTCAAACTATATTAGGAAACTGTTCCTCACATTGGGTAAAGAAATACTGCTAGCACTTCTAGGTCAGCAAAACATGAGGAGCTGGTATATTCATAGGATTACTACCAGTATTATCACAATTAGACAACTAAGAGAGGAGTCAGTAAAAGGATAAGGAAAGCTTCAGAGCATACGTAGGAGTTTTCTGCAGGAGCTTCTGAAGGTTTCTAAGCATTTACACAGCACAGTAGGCAGCAGGACCAGATAAACATAGCAATTTAAGCATAGTATTAACATGAAAAAGACTGTCCACTTGGTGTCTCAGCTGCATCACTATTGTGAATTAAAAAGATGAAAGTATTTAATTCTATTCTCTTCACAATAGTCCTGTGTTGACAACTGAGTTGTTTCTCCAAATTCACAAATGATCAAAAAAAAAAAAAAAGAATATAACTATACATAAATCATAATTCCATACATTTATAACTTTCAGAAGTAAATAGTAAGTTGAGAAAATTAATTTCTTGTATTATTGTGATTTTATTACTTACCTCCAGAAAGGAGCTGAGGTTTGTTTTTTATTAAAGGGCTGCAGTGAGGGATTTTGTTGCTGAACGATGTAAAAAGATGTTCAGTGAAGTCATCAGGTAGCTCTGCCTCCAGAAAAGTCTTCATGAACAGCCTGAATCCCTCTAAATCAATTGTCTAAGGTGAAAATATATATAAAGAGAAATTTTATGAACTGTTTTAGAAAAACTTTCATATTAGTGCGCCAAATAACATCTTGTTAACCGAAATGTTATACAATCCTTTAAAATACTGATTTCTGAAGATATAATTTGGATTTTCAATATATATTGAAAACTACTGATTGTATATATATTTATATAGGAGAGAGAGACAAAGGAGAAAGACACACAGCATCTATCAGGACCCTGTAACTCAATGCCATGGGTTTCATTTCAATATGACTTAACTGTACATATAACCCCTAGTCTGTGGAGCTCCCAGGGCTGTGCCTGATTAAGTTTTAACTTTTCCTCTCGTTAGACAGACAACAAGCAGAAGATTTTTGGATTCCAACTGAAAGGTAACTAACTCTTTTTCTAGGTAGCAACATGTTTTCTTGATGTTTGTCAAAGAGGAATTAATCACCCTGTCTTGTCTAAACAGGGTTTCATATGTGTCTGCATTTAAAAAAAAATCAGCCAGCTGGCTACTTTGCCAGCTAGATAGAAATTTATTTATGAAACTTCACGGTTGACTTCTATCTGGTAAGACATTTAACAGTCTTAACAAATAAAATGAATGGAAAATGTTTTGATTGCATTTAATCCTAATAATACATAACTACTAGAAATAACAGTGTGATGAAGCATATCATAAGTTCTTAACACAATTTCACTTTCATCTCTCAATAACTGTGATAAAATCAAACACTTAACAATGAGGCGGCTTTGTTACATATATGATAAATAATAAAACACGCTTAGCATTTCTTAATTATCTGAAAAATATAATACTGTTGCTGTATTTGTTTCTGGCTCAAACAGAACACTAACTTTCCACCTTTGACTACGTCTCAGATAAAGTCACGTTTTATGGCAAATTCAAGGTGAGAAAAGCTCTCCATGTGTAGGGAAGTCTCTACATGTTTTCCTGAAAATACCCTGGTGCAATAGTACAATGAATGCAACATTAGCAAGCAGAACATAAATGTCAAAAGCAAAACAAAAGTGGAAGCCAAATAAGTGCCTCGGTAACTTGGGAATTGGAGTCACAGTCACAATTATGTTAAATTATTTGTAAAAAATACTTCATAGCAGAGATTTTTTTTTCTTCTCCTCATCTCTCTCTTTTTGATGAGATGAAGAAGTTTTGTTCGGTATGTATGAAACAAGGTTTTTCCATGAAGAGCAATAAAACTGCTCCAGGGAAATAATTTAGTTGTATGTCATTCTTCTTACTAGGGGGCAACAATAAAGATTGCAAAATCTGACTAATTTTGTGCAAGTTTACTGACTTACTGGGAATATAAACTTGGCAAGAGGGCATCTCTGTAGAGGTTCTAAAACAGAACACCTTTTTCAACAAAGGCGCTCAGTGAAACCACTAAAAATCCTATCTATTGAACGTAAAAATAGCAGAAACTGGAGGAAAAAAAAAAGCATCTTGAACATGTAGTAACCATCTTTCTGTCATTCTAGTAGAATTTCAGTCATTCAGCCATTCTACATTTACATTTATACATTTACAATTTATGCTCCATTTCACTTATGCTGAAAACTTTCTAAATGTGTTCCTCAATAACAGCCATTGATATTTGATTCAATCCTTATAAATTTTGAAACCACAAAGGCAAAAGAGCAGTATCCAAGCAAACCGCCTATCAGTTTACACTATATATATATATATATGCATATATATATTTATCTGACAACATAGTACATATACCAATCTCTAAATTAACTAATATTAGAAACCTAAAATTATACTGTTAGCTTGTTCAGTAATGAAATATATCTTAGAAATTTCATTAAATTAGGTATAAAGAGGTATAACTGAGCTAAAAGTGAAACAGAAAAACAAGCTACAATCTCAGTTAAGGTTTATGGATGGATGTATTAAAATCTCTCTGCTTCATAAAGTTTTATTTCATTTACTCTGTCCTCAGTTTTTAGGCACACACCTTCCTGCTAAAATATTCCTTGAATTGACAGCTATCTTAGATTTTTAAAGAGCTGCCCCTATAACCATATTGCCTGAGTAATAGTAGTTCATCAAGGGCAAAAGGTTGGTTAATAAATAACATTAACATTCTTTTTCTCAAAGAGGTTCTATCCGTTCAGCGTTTTCTAAAGACTACCAAGTTATCATTTACTTGGAGTTTCCTCTAAAGCAAATGTTCCAAGCTGTCTTATATTTTCTGTCCATGAAAGGCAATGTATATCAAAGAAACACAACTCAGCTGCCAAATCCATGTATTATACTTGATACCCTGGGTGCCGTTGATTAGGGTGCCTGGCAAAGGCAAATGACAGGCCAAGGGAGGTGTTCTACAGCCAGAGCTCATCAGCTCAAAGTGCTTTGGGGCCTATATTCTCCTAGAGAAACAAACAAAAAAAAATCCTAGAGTAGAGAGAGCTCTGATAGTGTACAGCCAAAGGCCTTCAAATGAAGCTGGGAGTTGTTTAGGGACTTGGCTATGCATCAGGCATGATTCTGGCACTCTTTCACTGAATAACATTTTTCTAGAGGACCTAAAAAAAAAACAAGTTAGGTAGCATAGACATATAGATAATCTTAATAAGAATTGACCTCTAAAGCAATGCAGACATTTTTGAATCTTTTTTTTTCCTAAATGAATCTACAATAAAGACGTAGCTTGGTAATGTATCTACAGAAAAGAATAGAGCTGAGGAACAGGAAACTGTAGTAGGATCTAGGACTAGTTTAGATTAGCCTTCTAGTTGACAAATAAAAAATGAGAGAACCTTCAAACAGAGCACATTTTAAATTATTCTTAGTACTTTCTCTTCCATATCTCTCTCACTGGAATATACATAAGGCATTACATAACAGCAGAATACCAAAAGAAATTTCTTAGAAGAAATCCTGTGAGAACCACAGCAGAAGATTCATGTTATTGGTGCTAAAATATTACCAAGTACCTATTTGGTACTATTATTGCATCATAAATCTTCATAATCCTTTATAAAGCTTTGTAAAATTTCTTTCAGTTTTGGCTTATAAAACTGCACTTGGTAATATCACATGTTGGTATCAGATCAAAGAAGTATTCATTCAATAACACTATCAAGTTATGGTATTTAAATCACAATGTCTCCATAAAATTATTTTTCCTACTATTTTTACAAGGAATACATCCTTTCCCTGTTATACCATTTAGCAATGTTTCCTATTCCTTCAGTTTCAAAAACATGGTATATATATCTAACTTTGAGAGAAAGAGACAAGAAAGGATAGACAGCAAAAGTAAAACTGAAGTTCTGGTTTTCCGTTTCTTTTCAGCAAATAAACCTGTCAATCAATCCTTAAACTTTTTAGCTTGTCTTGAAGCACACATTAAACTGGATTCACTATGACTCAGGGCAGAGGCAAATTAAAAATATGCATCTTTCTTATGTGACAATTTGTCAGAGACAATCCATAACATTTAATTAAGCACCCATAAAATTTCAAAATTAATTCCAGCCCAAGCTGCCAACAAGAATATAATTCATAGGTGTTGTTTTTTTCCTTAACCTCCCCCCACACAGATCTGCACTATATTGAAAAGTAGAAAAAAAAACAATGTTTTTGATCAGTTCTAGATGATTGACTGAGTTCCAAAAGGAAGCTATCTTGATTTGCTCCAGCTCATCCAAAGGTGTAAACGACAACTTTACAGAAAAGGCATTCTAAGGGGTCTTTTGCACAGTATCAGTTGTGCCCATTTCAAGATACACTGTGAAATTGCATTGCTTTTACCTCACAGCACTGTAGACCTTAGTCTACAGAGTAGGAAATATCTTATTCCTTTTTGTAACTAATGAGAGCAGAGCTAACTACAGCATAATACGAACAATATGGGGCAGTTCAGAAAAAAAAAATCTAAAGTTGGAGTTCAATATTGATGCCTTTGTTTGTACTGGAATCCTGAAGGACTCTGCCAATTGCTACTAATGCAGCACTTATATCTGGAAAACCCTTTAGTTTTCTGCCTTAAACTTCTTAAAGGGTCTGCAAACATGTTTCTCAAAATGAATAAAATGTTCCAGCTGTGACAGAGGTGTTCACTCTTTATCTTACGTTTAAGACAGAATAAATATCAGGATACCCAACTAGACCTGCATTATTGGGTCTAATTTTCTGCATTCACAAAAATACCTAAAAAAAAAAAAAAAAAGGCTGTGCACCAAGTGCAGTGGAGACCACAATTTCATTTTGAAAGCGCAGGAGTAACAGCTTTTCCAATATTTTGCAAAAAAAAAATCTCCTGGTTAGAACATATGCATGGGGTGGGGTGCCTTGGTCAAGCTCCTCTCTTTGCTTGTGAAAATTCAAACTTGCCTCTCTCTTAATAGAGGCTGTTTAAACATCAGAAAAGAGCTGACAGAAAAAAAAAAAAAAAGGGGGGGGAGGGGATGGTTGTCTCTGTAGGTCTATTCCAAAATTCCAATAGATGATAAAAGTTTACTTGCAAAATTATTATTGTACAAACTACTGAAAGAATCCTCAGAATAAGGAGGTACCCAGAGCACATCCAAGCAACCAGGCTGTTTGGAGAGATGTATCATTTTGGATTTGGGCTTCTGTTAAAAGAAGCAAAACTAATGTATGCTAAAAGAAACAAAATACATATATAAATATGTATATGTGTCTGTTTTTGTATGCATACATATATATTATGTGTATATAAATTATCTACAAAACAATGAGGTAAACAGCAATTATAGATTGTTCGCAGAGGCCACTCAGCACCCCTAGGACTATATGCCATCTGTTATGCTGTTTATATTTTACAATTACACATCAGAAATTCTGTGTTTGCTGAAAATCCTTAACAGCTTATTTCAAGGTTGATACCATGAACTTTCATATACAGAAAGTTCCATCTGAGCAAATATCCTCACTTTCTTAGGTGTAAGAAGAAGCATTTTTCCAACGCTGAAACAAGGCAGGTCAATCTGTTTTATTTCCAGATAACATTAGAATTTTTCTGTTAGAATCTTTGAGCAAGCAAATATAGACAAATTCGCCCATTTCTGCAGCTTGAGCTGAGCTGTCTTGTTACAGAACCCAAACTCAACCACTGTGTTGTGGTGGAAATTTCTCTGAAGCATCCTTCACTTTACAAGGAGCCACAAACACAAACAATTAGAATTTGCTATGCCAACTCCCATTACTTTGAAGAAAATTCCTGCCCTCAAATAGCCCTTTAAGAACCAGGATAAAACAGAATTAATTAGATCAAGAATTTTTCTCATAATACTATCCTTGCAATAAGTTAATAAAAAACAGTTACTCAAGGCACTTGGTTACAGTGTCCTAATGATATTATAAAATATAGTAAAACAAAATAGCTGTATACATATGTTAAGTGGCAGTTGCAAAAGTAATAATACCACATTGTGCCTACTTTGCCTAAACTGAAAATCCCTCTCTTGAGAAAGGGAGATAGGCACTGAGGTTGAGGAGATTCCACTCATGGGCAAAGTGGAATACAGGGGGAGGCAACCACTGAGCCAGGTCAGAATATAGGGTGGCAGTGAAACTGCAGTGACTTTCAAGCCTTCTTCCAAACCCATTAGCACCTCTGGCTCTGCTGCATCTCATTTCTTATTCCTTTCCTCTAATCTGGCAGCAGCCAAGGAGGCACAGCTGGGTAAGCAGGGCAGAAAGGCTGGAAATGGGCTACGCATTCCAGGTCTGGACTCTTGAGAAATTTAAACTACATCTAAAGGGAACCTACTTAGAGCAGATACTAGACACTATTACAGAAGTTGATGATGGGGCAGTTAAGAGGAGTATTTTGAGTTATAAGGTTGCCACTCTGAATGCAGTGGAAGAACTAAGCTAAGACCCTAAGGAAAGTCCCACCACTGGATCACAGCATCCTACGGAAGACTTCAGGGAAATGTGCTTCTGGAAAGCATTGTACTTCCCTCTTCCCCAACTGCAAAAAGGTCTTGGAAAAACCCTTAAGGGCTTTGGCCAACAATTCTCAGCTCTTTTGTTGTTTTTCAAACTTAATACATCAAAAAGGCAGTTCTGTAGTAAAGACTTTAGCCTGGGATTTATTCCGCTTTCCCACCTCAGTTTTGTGATCATTAATTCATTATGGTTCCTTTTCAACATACCACATGAAATCCTATGACAGAACAGTAAGCACACATAAAAAGACTGAACTAAGAAATGATGTTGCTAAGGAGTCTAGACTACAGAGAGTTGTAAGTCACCAAGGGATTGAAGTCCTTGCAAATGACAAGGCAAATAAAATACAGTTTTCAGGATAAATTACATTTTTCAAGAGAATTTTCAGGATGACATTTACCACAATGACTAAGCAATCCTCAACTTCGAAGAAATAAACTTAAAATATGAAAATTAGCTTTAGACATTTTGAGCATTAAAAATCTCTTTATTCTAAGCTAACAAAATAGTGCACAGCTTTATTCTCCTGTTACTGCACAGAATACTACAAAAAACAGCAATAAAAGGACCTTTATATCCCATAGTGCCTTGACAGATCATGTTTGTATGCATGTTTCTTCACAGTTACCCCATTCAACTCGGATAAGTGACGAGAAGCCTTTTACTTCACTAATACCACTGAACCATGCACCCTGCATCTTTTCTATTCTGTGCCAACAGCATGAAGCAGAGTGCTAACCTTCAGCTTCTCTTAAATTCCAGATTCCCAGAATACACAGGACTTAGAGGAGAGAAAAAAGAAGAGGGAGGACTGCCTACGCTGAGTGTCCTGTTTCTTTTGAAGCACTTACTCATAAGTACATTATATTAACTTAGCCCTAGTTCATAGATAACAAGTCACTTAATTCCAGGGAAAACAAGAATTGGAAAACTGGCTACTCCCAGTAGCAGTATCAAAAGTGAAGCTATAGTGCTTGGAGGAAGAGCAAAGAGAGTTTTTTTAAGGCTTTTAGTATATATTTTTTTTCATTTTGTATCAAACTTTTTATAGATATATACTCACCTAAAAGAGAGGAGAGGGGGGAGGACACTCCCTGAT
>NW_010583042.1:115400-137629 GCF_000705375.1 Tinamus guttatus | reverse complement strand
TCAGAAATTCTGTGTTTGCTGAAAATCCTTAACAGCTTATTTCAAGGTTGATACCATGAACTTTCATATACAGAAAGTTCCATCTGAGCAAATATCCTCACTTTCTTGGGTGTAAGAAGAAGCATTTTTGCAACGCTGAAACAAGGCAGGTCAATCTGTTTTATTTCCAGATAACATTAGAATTTTTCTGTTAGAATCTTTGAGCAAGCAAATATAGACAAATTCGCCCATTTCTGCAGCTTGAGCTGAGCTGTCTTGTTACAGAACCCAAACTCAACCACTGTGTTGTGGTGGAAATTTCTCTGAAGCATCCTTCACTTTACAAGGAGCCACAAACACAAACAATTAGAATTTGCTATGCCAACTCCCATTACTTTGAAGAAAATTCCTGCCCTCAAATAGCCCTTTAAGAACCAGGATAAAACAGAATTAATTAGATCAAGAATTTTTCTCATAATACTATCCTTGCAATAAGTTAATAAAAAACAGTTACTCAAGGCACTTGGTTACAGTGTCCTAATGATATTATAAAATATAGTAAAACAAAATAGCTGTATACATATGTTAAGTGGCAGTTGCAAAAGTAATAATACCACATTGTGCCTACTTTGCCTAAACTGAAAATCCCTCTCTTGAGAAAGGGAGATAGGCACTGAGGTTGAGGAGATTCCACTCATGGGCAAAGTGGAATACAGGGGGAGGCAACCACTGAGCCAGGTCAGAATATAGGGTGGCAGTGAAACTGCAGTGACTTTCAAGCCTTCTTCCAAACCCATTAGCACCTCTGGCTCTGCTGCATCTCATTTCTTATTCCTTTCCTCTAATCTGGCAGCAGCCAAGGAGGCACAGCTGGGTAAGCAGGGCAGAAAGGCTGGAAATGGGCTACGCATTCCAGGTCTGGACTCTTGAGAAATTTAAACTACATCTAAAGGGAACCTACTTAGAGCAGATACTAGACACTATTACAGAAGTTGATGATGGGGCAGTTAAGAGGAGTATTTTGAGTTATAAGGTTGCCACTCTGAATGCAGTGGAAGAACTAAGCTAAGACCCTAAGGAAAGTCCCACCACTGGATCACAGCATCCTACGGAAGACTTCAGGGAAATGTGCTTCTGGAAAGCATTGTACTTCCCTCTTCCCCAACTGCAAAAAGGTCTTGGAAAAACCCTTAAGGGCTTTGGCCAACAATTCTCAGCTCTTTTGTTGTTTTTCAAACTTAATACATCAAAAAGGCAGTTCTGTAGTAAAGACTTTAGCCTGGGATTTATTCCGCTTTCCCACCTCAGTTTTGTGATCATTAATTCATTATGGTTCCTTTTCAACATACCACATGAAATCCTATGACAGAACAGTAAGCACACATAAAAAGACTGAACTAAGAAATGATGTTGCTAAGGAGTCTAGACTACAGAGAGTTGTAAGTCACCAAGGGCTTGAAGAAGTCCTTGCAAATGACAAGGCAAATAAAATACAGTTTTCAGGATAAATTACATTTTTCAAGAGAATTTTCAGGATGACATTTACCACAATGACTAAGCAATCCTCAACTTCGAAGAAATAAACTTAAAATATGAAAATTAGCTTTAGACATTTTGAGCATTAAAAATCTCTTTATTCTAAGCTAACAAAATAGTGCACAGCTTTATTCTCCTGTTACTGCACAGAATACTACAAAAAACAGCAATAAAAGGACCTTTATATCCCATAGTGCCTTGACAGATCATGTTTGTATGCATGTTTCTTCACAGTTACCCCATTCAACTCGGATAAGTGACGAGAAGCCTTTTACTTCACTAATACCACTGAACCATGCACCCTGCATCTTTTCTATTCTGTGCCAACAGCATGAAGCAGAGTGCTAACCTTCAGCTTCTCTTAAATTCCAGATTCCCAGAATACACAGGACTTAGAGGAGAGAAAAAAGAAGAGGGAGGACTGCCTACGCTGAGTGTCCTGTTTCTTTTGAAGCACTTATAAGTACATTATATTAACTTAGCCCTAGTTCATAGATAACAAGTCACTTAATTCCAGGGAAAACAAGAATTGGAAAACTGGCTACTCCCAGTAGCAGTATCAAAAGTGAAGCTATAGTGCTTGGAGGAAGAGCAAAGAGAGTTTTTTTAAGGCTTTTAGTATATATTTTTTTTCATTTTGTATCAAACTTTTTATAGATATATACTCACCTAAAAGAGAGGAGAAGGGGGAGGACACTCCCTGATATAAGACTTCATAGACTTGCCTTCATAGACTTCATAGAGATGCCTGGAATACCTGATTCTGATAAGACAAAGGGATGGCTAAGAGCGGGAAAGAGACTAAACTGCTTTCTTAGGATACTCAGAGCAAAGATCTGTCTCAAGATACATCCTGGCTAACTGAAAGCATAGGATTGACTTTATAAATTCTCTTCTCTTTCCAGACAAAGCAATCTGCCCTCCTTCCCACAGGCTGAAGCAAATGGAGAATGATCTGCTACTCCTCTGCTGCACACCAGAAAAGGACTGATCCCAGTCAATTGGTTCTCTGCATACAAGCATGTTGCGCTCTACATTCTTAGATGCCACAAAATCTCCCACAATATACATGTTTTGTAGTTAAATTCTGGAATGATAGGAGCTCAGAAATACATACATGGTACCACACAGACCATAAGCACGAATACACATGAAAACTACACCTGAAAGCCAATAGTTTGACACCATGTCAACAGTTTTTGCTTGCCTTTTACTTCTTGCAATATATGAAGAATCCATTTCTGTGCTAACCAGAAGTTATTAGCCCCTAAACTGTCCATTGCAGACTAGTGTGAAATATGACTGTGGACATGATTACAGGTGAAGGAAGCTGTATAGGGCAACTCATCTCTTGGCCTCCACCTAATATAGTAGAACTGATGAACATGTTGGGGAGAGGCTGGAGATTAGTTTAGATAAAGAAAATATCATGCTGTGAGTATTTAGCTCTATCTTTCCTCCTCCTACAACTAACCTGTGCTATTTTATAATTTGTTCTTCTTCATTACTCACTGCACACAGAAAGACAAGCTAAAGAGAGATATTTATATATCTCCAACTGTGCCAAAGTACACACAACTCCACATGGTAAAGACATCACAAGTCTAAATACTCTGATTCTGAAAATATGCAAAACTACCTTTCAGTGAAAAACAGGATATACTGCTAATGCATATTTTGCATTTGTTGGAACGTACTTTAATGAAACTATTAAGAAGTTTTAATTGCAGTATGTAATATTTTACTTCCTACCATATTCTGAAGAGAACAGATAATTTAATCAGAAAAAATAGCAGTTTTTGACTCAACCTTTACCCTGAGGCCAAACTGCCATAGAAGAGGTCTAACTACCTCCTACATTTTCTCCCAGCTGGTGTAAACACAGCAACCAATTCTGGTGGCTGACATGTAGAAGGAAGGCAAATGAGCTCTGCCACTCCACTTCCAATTCTTAAAAGCTGGGGAAAAAAAAAAAAAAGGCAACATATTAATACCCTCTTGATAAAGGAGCTGCCATTGTGGATGGACTAGAGTAGGGAGTGTGATTAATAACTCCTTTTATTCCTCCTCATGACACTGGCCACACAAATGAGAACAAGGGATGATCTGGTCTTTGGAATTAATCTCCACCCAGAATTCTTTCTAAATAACACATTCTCTTTGGCCTTTTTGTTCTTTTAAATTTGTACAAAATATTTCAACATGAGCCACTGTTTTCATCATCCTGTAAATGAAATGTAAGAGACAAAAAAATCATTAATTCCAGCACACTTTCATGAAATATGGTTTTCAGCTATTAAAGAACATTTCAGAGATAATGGAAATATAATTATGTTGAAATGCAATTTTCAATTAATTACTTTTTAAATTAGGCTGCCTGATCTCCAACTGATGCCAAAAATGTAGAGTATAACCAGTATTAATCTACTGATAGCAATATCTCTACATTACTTTTTGTTTTTGTGGGGGTCTCCCTAACTATCTCTTTTTAAAGAGTTATTTAGACTCAGTATCTGAAAATGAGCTGGAGACACAGGACACAGGAACAGATTTTACAGGACTCTGATCCACATGTAATGCTATGACAAGTGAACACTTTCATCAATACAAGTGCATATGTGACAATCAATTGATCAGCTCTGAAAAGGGGTGCTTAAGCATTCCCAGTGAAAGTCCTAGTCTTTAAGATTCATAAAGTCTGCTTAATATTTCTAACTTAACTATTATCCAAATATGAGGGACAATAACAAAAACTGTATATGGAGGGCCATTAATCTCATAAACATTATTTACATGAGAATCTACAAGCTTTTTTAAAAAAATGTATTTCTAATGTTCAAATTACAGAAATTCAAATTAAATTTGGAATACACAATGGAGATTGCTCACTGGGATAACCTTTAGCATTTTCTGATCTAAGTATTTAACTTATGACACTTCTGATATAATTCATTCTAAAAGATCTGTCAACCAAATATAATTATTTGTTACATGAAGCAGAAATCAAATTTTCATCTATCACAGTGAAAGTGAAAAATAATTCTTGTTTTTTTTTGGCCAATTACAAAAATGACAGTTTGGCCAAGTTCATCTATCAGCAGGTTTTGGCACTATCTTCACAAACAGATTAATTGTTTTATTCACTGAGAACTTTTCTTATAATTATTTTTTTTTCCATTATTCAGTTGTTCTTGATTTGAAGCATATTGTCTAAGCCATTTTTTCCTAACTGCAGTAAGTATAATTTTCAGCTGTCCCATGGGGCTATCTCCAGTGCAGGATACCTGTTCCTCACTCTGTTTAGTATGCAACAATTTAGGTATACTTGTCATAATATTTTTCACTGATAATACAGTCCTATTTATTTATATTATCAGTGAATTTTCTTAGAAGAAGGAGTGCTAAGGGACAGAAGGATTCTATAGGGGATTACCTGACACAGTCCTATTTATTTATGTCAGGTAATCCCCTATAGAATCCTTCTGTCCCTTAGCACTCCTTCTTCTAAGAAAATTCACTGATAATATAAATAAATAGGACTGTATTATCAGTGAAAAATATTATGACAAGTATACCTAAATTGTTGCATACTAAACAGAGTGAGGAACAGGTATCCTGCACTGGAGATAGCCCCATGGGACAGCTGAAAATTATACTTACTGCAGTTAGGAAAAAATGGCTTAGACAATATGCTTCAAATCAAGAACAACTGAATAATGGAAAAAAAAATAATTATAAGAAAAGTTCTCAGTGAATAAAACAATTAATCTGTTTGTGAAGATAGTGCCAAAACCTGCTGATAGATGAACTTGGCCAAACTGTCATTTTTGTAATTGGCCAAAAAAAAACAAGAATTATTTTTCTAAAAGTGTTCTAGGTCAACAGCATTCTCTGGTTTTTTAACTCTAATGATCTTCCCTGCCTGTTGAGATTTTCACTGATTCTGTGATTCAGCTACCCTTATTAAAACACTTACTGCAATACTTCTATTAAGAAAAATAATATATGAATAAGTCATTTGAACAGTTCTTGTGCATCCCTCCCCCTGCATGTGTTTGAAAGGTACAGGCGGACAAATTTCCACACATATTTCAATTCATGAATAAATGATTTGCTAATACTTAATCCAATCCAATCCTAAGCATTTGGATCTTTCACCTGGGCCAGTCATGCCCAATTCCAGAAGGTTTAAAATGCCCCACGTCAGCCAGAAAAAAAAAAAAAAAAAAAATCTGGCAGCAATCTACATCTGCTTTGCACTGTGTGCAAATTTACAGCCTTTAGGAAAGTGAAGCTCTGTTAGTTGAACAAAGCCTGGGTTTGTTTCATCAGAACTGAAAGCTGTAGCTTAGCTAAGAAAGTGATAAAAGATGGGAAAGCTATGTCATCTGACCAATTGTATATATTTACAGACCAACGTTAGCAGTAGAATCTGTATTGCACAAGAGAGCTACAAGTCACCTCCGTTTTTGGCCAATTACTGCAATATTATAAATATCAGTAGTATTTTTTTCCATTTTGTTTACTAATACAGTTTGATAAACAGCAAGGACACACCATCATGCAGGGTTAATCGATTGCAAATGCAGCCATTATCATAAAACAAAATAGAATATAATAGATTGTACTGCAAAGTGAAAAACAAATAAAAAAGGTCATAATTAAATATTCTGGATAAAGCATTTTAACCAGAATTTACTCATTCAGCCTCAGTAAATCTATATTAAATAAAATGCCTTCGGAGATGTAAGCCAAACATTAAAGAACATTAAGCTAGTATCAGGCTGCAAATTCTAGATCCAAACCTAGAGAAAAATAAAGTAAGCTTGCTATGTGTCTGAACAGGTGACACAAAAGCCTCTAAAACTGTTCAAAGCGCTGCATTGACCTTTGTTAGTCCACTATTACATAGAGGTAGTAAATTTTAAAAAGTAATATAGCAGCAAAGCAGTATCCATTTGATAACCTTATAATTCTTACTGTTATAAATGAAATATAGAATTTCAAAATTAAATGTTTTTTAAAGAAAACACCTTATATGGTTATGTTTTTCAAAATGAGAGTAGAAATACACCTCAGGCAAAAACTTCTGCTGTTACTTTTATAGCATTAATTCAGTGACAGAGTTTGACAGAAGGCATAAAGTAATACAACTGTAATTAGACAAGTAAAATGCGTGTTGATGTCACGACTACTTAATTCCTAATACATTCTGCCATAAGCAACTGTGAAATATTTAGTAACTGTGACAACGCTACTATTTGCTACTTTCCAAGAGTCAGCCATAAGATATTGGACTTAGCAACACAAAAAAAAATCTGTCTGGAAAAAAAAGGACATCTGCAACATCACTTGGGAACTTCAAGCAATTTATTTTCCTTATATTCAATTTAACTGGTTTAAATCCAAAGCCATCAATTGAGGACACGTTTCTCAAAACTCATCTTGCAAAAGACAGTTTGAGAACCCAAAAAGAAGCGGAAATTATAGTCCATCATCATCATCTGTATATTTGTGAGAGACTAGAGAAAGAGAGAGAAACCCTTCTTCTCTGTCTCATAGAAAGCAAGTAGGTGCAGCATATAACATATTTAATTTGTGAAATGATTTCAGAGTGCATGTTATGTGCAGTATGGAAGTAAATCTATTCTTTTGCCAATTAACAGGTTCGCTCACCTGCTTTTCTATCACATTATATAAATATGACTACACCTTAAGATGTAATAAATGGTGAATAGGGCTGCAACCACTTCCCTTTTTTTCCTAAATATTCTAAATATTAGATGATACTTCAAACTGCTATGAAAAAAAAAAAAAAGTGTATTGTGTTTTCATGTTGTTAGATGGGCTAAAATGTCATCAGAGTAGTCTGACGCTTTTAAAATAAAGTAGGATGTTAAAAATAAAACATTTTAGACACCAGTGTGACCCTATATAATACTAAGTTTGTGTGTTTGGGAAGTTTTCTTCTTAAAAAGTTGTAGTATTAAGAAGCGTATTTTTTCAATGTTGGAAATTCTTCATTCTCCATCTTTTAAAACAGTTGTAAATGATATCTAGTGCAAATCAGAAATAAGTCCTTGAGTTATTATCTCAGAAAAGATGGCAATTACATCAGGTAATGGGTAAGTGACAGTGGTATGCAGCTCCATAAACATATGTGGTACAAAAAAAAGTAGAAGGAAAAGGATAAAAACAGGAGATTACGGCCAAGAGGGGAAAGTATCAAAAGGAAGGAAACTAACAAGGAGTGAGAGAGATGGACTTGTTAGCACAAAGAGAGGAAAAGAGGCAGAGGGACCACTAAAGATGGACCAAAATGCTCAAAACTGAAGAAGATGCAGCAGAAATTCAAGTATCTTAAAAATCTTATGAAATCACCTCGATGCCCTCAACACTGCACAGAAAACAGGCTTGCAGACCAGGCTGCCAGCATCTCCCTGGCAGGTGTCCTGACTCTCTACCCAGGAAGATGTTCCTGGGAAATTCTGCCCAGAAAGCCAAGGAAACACTGCGCGCAGTTTTGAAGGGTAGGACTTTCCACTAGAGATATTCACAGATTGCTCAGTTTTTCTGTTCCTGGATGTCACCATGGCTAGCAAAACACAATACATTTCCTAGGCTTCAGTTGCTTGCAAGTGAGGGACGGTCTTCTCTTCCTTCATAACAGATTTTCTACAATTCTCCTCATCCTACTAGCCCTTCTGTAAATTACTTTTTGATGTCATATTTCTTGCATTGCGATATACACTGGGAGAAAGCAGGTCATGAAGGAACTTGCTTACCTATAGTAGAAATGCTTCACTTTGTATATAAGAGGAAAGCAAGGTTTGTACAGCAAATTATCTTTTGTCAAGTTGAACAACATAGCTGAGGAAACAAGCACACAAAGCCTTCTAATCTGTACTTCTGCATGCTTAAGGCTTAAATAGTTTTCCACTTAAATCAATGGGCCTAAGACACAACCTTCCCTTACAAGCCTATTCTTGCTTTAATATTCTCAGACCATCATGGCTACAGGAACACTATTATGATGTCCCAGTAACACTTTATAATCATTTTGTTGTTAACTACCACACTCAGCTCTATGTGCCAGCAACACTAGCCTGGCAGTACACTGCTCTGTTCTCTATGCTAGTTCTTTTCCAGTTCTATTTTTAATAAGCCATCAAAATCATCAGTTTTTGTACAATTTTAAGACATTTCTCTATTTTGGCAACAACACTTAAATTTGGGTTAGTGAGTGCATTCATCTACTTTTTGTTAACGAGATTATCAGCAAAACTGCAGACCAGATAGTGCCAAGACTGACCCTAAAAACACTGTTTTAACCTGAATGTCTTCTCTTTTGAGACCCACTGCAATCACTTCCTTAGCAAATGTTACTTTTGTAGTAGGTTACCTGAAGAAAACAGAGCTTTTTACAGGGAGGAAGTGAGTTATTACTTGAAGTAATGCACCTCCAAGAGCACCCCTGGCCTTTTACAGTAGCAAATGCAGGGTTCCTGCAAGCCCAGTCCTTTCTGTCTCTTGACTGTGATTGTCCTCAGGCTTCAGCTGCCTCTTCCCAAAGAGCAGAGCAAAGACTTTTTAACATCTATGTGCCACAAAGAAAGAATACCTAGACCATTTTAAGAAATAGTCATTTGGCTAGTCGATCTTGACTTATCCTTTTTTTTTTTAATCCTTTTTTGTTGTTGTTTTTAGGTAATTTAAGCTAGCCAGGAATATAGTCTTGAGTGGATGATGAGCCCTTTAACCTTTTTTTCCTGAAACAGCTGCAACTCAACTACATCACACGAAAGAAAAATTCTTTTAAACACACTATAAACCATATTGAACCATGTTAGCAAAATTATGAATTGTTGCTATGACCCAAATGAAACACATCCAGTTAAAAAACAGTTTGACGCTATAAAGAGAATGGACTTTGATCTCAGGTGCCACCTTAAATATTTGTCTGTTATCTTATAGGATAGCAATATGTAATATTTATCCATAACATAAATGAATGCTACAAAATATAAAATATTGCCCCCATGCATAATAAAAAGAGAGAAAAATCATATTAAGTTTACTTACTTGGTTAAGTATATCTTGTTTCTGTTATGCATGCAAGAAAGAAAGAGCACACATGCATTAATGAAGTACAGTAAAACCCAGACTCTTTTTTCTGTATTAGAACCACTTTAATTAGAAGATTAGTGAAACTGAGAAACAGGTTTAAAAGATGACATAAAATAATCCATTTTCTTGAATTTGCAGGCACCAGGAAAAGAGTCCTAGTCAGCATTATAGCCTTGGTTAATTAGACAGCATAAGCAATTTATTTTTAACCATGCAATCACAAATATCCAAGGAAAAGAAAATAAATACAATGTTTGCATCTTGTGTAAATGAAAAAGAAAATACTTGTTGTCGAGAATGTTAATGAAACAATTTAATCAGAAATCAATACAGTGATAAACACTGCCTTAGGAGTCATTGCCACATGCTGCTTCTGTTTCTACTTCTACTTATTTTTACAAAGACACTGTACTAACTTTCTACATTCTTCTACATTGTCCACAGGCTGCTATGCACACATACATATTAAAGTGATATTATCTTAAAATTCCAAGTACTATTACAGACTATGTACTGCACCCTGTCTGGTTGTCGGGCTGGGGCTCCTCCATACAACTTCCATCCTCACTCTTCCTGCCCTGGCTAACCCCCAAAGATGTAGGTGGGTAGCTAAGCAGGTCCACAAGAAATTAGGATGCACTCCAGCGCATCAGCCAGAGACTCAGAGCCATCAAGAGGCTCAGCCTGCAAGCACTCAGTGCTGTGCTTCTGCTACCCAGGCTAGACACAGTCTGTAGCTCACTGTACTTCCTTAATCCTTGCTAGCCTATTCAGCACTCTCCACCAAATAAAATGCCTGGAATTAATTAATTTAGACAAATCTCAAATGATTTAGACACTATTTAGGCACATTTTCCAGAAGGCTGATCTTAACATCCCTATAACTCTTACATGAGGTGTAAAATCTAGTCTTAATTAATGTTGATAACAACATACATATACAAGGGGGCAGGAGGGCAGAGGTTAATTAGTGTTTGCAGTTTTAGTCATCTCCCTTACACTGAAAGCTAGGGTAAAAGCAACAGTGACAGCTCCATATATAAACTCCCTATACTGGATGACCTGCTGATAATCAGCTTCACCATTTCCACTAAGCCCAAAAATCATTCACTCAACAAGATACAAAATAATGAAAAAACAATCCAGATGATTTCAGGTGACAAGCTTTGAATATCCATTGCTTTTCGTTTGCTATTTCTGTCCCATTAAATCGGCTTGTGATTAAAAAAATAATAGTAATACAGAAGCAATAGAGAGGTATAAATTTCTGAGCCCTTTAAGCAGAGAGAAGCCTGAAATAAGAAGTTCTTAAGCCTTTTTCTTAAGAACATAAATACATCACACTGAAAAATGTCCTGGCACAGTTCTGTGTCCCAGGTTTATTAGTCTAAAAACTGACATATCTTTTTACAGATTTTTGACAACACTATACTTGGAAAATAGTCGGAGTGCTTATGAGATAATTATCTAGGAAATAAAGAGCTAAATGGTAACATGCTGGTATCTTCTACAAAACAAAACACTGGATTCTTAACAGTTTAAAATTTTATTTCTATAGCATGGAAGGAGAAAGCTATCTCATAACTGATTTTAGCTGGAGCTTTGTATCTTTGGTATCTCAAGCTGCCCATGCTAAAACACTTAAAAAAAAAAATCAGGTAATAATTACGTTAGTTAAATAGTACTTCCAACACAGACAGACATCATCTGATCAGGTACAGTCAGCTCTCAAATCATCTTGTGAATATTTTAACCAGGTAGCAGGCTGGGTGAACACCAAAAATGTGCCCACACACCCATGCTTTGTGCCAGGGCACTTGAGCCTGCCTGGGGTTATTCCCTCAGCTGCAGAAGAATGTAATTCCACCTGCTGTGCCTCCAGCTCGGCAGCTTATGGCATGAAACCTGAGCTAATAAATCCTACTGAACCCCAACTAGCTTTGCTGCTAGCTGTATTTTCCTTTTGCTGCTCTCCCTGAATTTTGAGTGCTAAGCAATGCAGTGCAAGAGCTATTGGCAACAGCCTGAATCCAACATGGGCAACCCGAGCAGTGGTGAATACACCGATCCCTGCTGAAAACAGTGGAGACGCTGTAGGGAGTTTGGTTTGCTTTGCCCTTCCCTTTGCAGCCTCCCATCTTGCCTTTTGGTTTGGTTGCTGCCCCGCTCCCCGTGTCCCTGTGCTGCTCCATGCAGCAGGATGCTCTGTGCAAACAATTTTAGAAATTAAGAACCACAGGAAACACTGCATGTGGCCAGGGGTGTCTGCTAATCCCAGTTTTGTGCAGATTTTGCCAGGTCCACTTGACTTCAGAGGAAGCTGCTGTCCCAGGTGCCCATATCACTCACTTTTCACCACGACTCATTCTCCATATACCCCAAAATTAAAGGGTTAGTTAAAGACCATTAAAAGAGCTTAATTTTACAACTTACTTTAAATACTGATCTGTTTACACACCAATATTGATATATTTATAATATGTATTACCTATGAGACAACAAGTATTTAAATATATTCACAAATAAACCATTTGCTTGTACTTTAAAAGCCTGTATTTCACAAAACTGAAAACTTGTCTGGAAAGTGAAAAGAAGTGAAAAATTTCAAGAGAAAAAATGAGAATTAAGAAAATTTTAAGACAATTTTAAAATATACATTAGGAGTACAAAGAAAGCTGCAGAAGTCAAAAAAGAAAGAGTAAATACTGAGTTTGTAAATTAACATTTCACATGTTTCTAAAAAAATTATTTAGATTCCAACAGGAGTCAGTAAAGGGAAAACACACAGCCTGCCACACTGGAGAAAAAATGAGAAGACCCCAGCATTCGGATCTTGTTTAAAAGATAACACTACTACAATGAGGTATGAAATACTTCCCTCAGAGAGTAGAGAAAAAAAAATTAAAATCAGTAAAACAACAAATGCTATGCTGTTCTAAATTCAAAGTGTCAAACAACATTTCAATATTTCATTGGGTTACAACTAGCTTGCTTGACAACAATTCTTGACTTTTACATCCTGAAGGGAAGATCAAAGCATTTTCACAATGATTGGTTCATTCTTCTGTTTAACATTCCACACAACACAAGCAGAGTAAGGAAGATTACAGAAATAGGTGTTTACTGAGATACATTTTGAATCGCACTTGATAGAAGTGATATAAATTACAATCAAGAGTATCAAAAAAAAAATCCAGCTTTTTTGACCAGACAAAAATAGAATATTTGCTTTAGGAGTGAATCCGTAGCCACAGCACACACATACAAGTGTTTCTTCTGCTAAATTCTTTGCTTCACAACACGAGAATGTATTTTGTATTAAAGGATATACCTATACATATGAGAAGCAGAATTTAAAAAGAAATCTGAACTGAACGATTTAAAAAGAAATCTTAACTGAATACATCATCCTTCTATAATCTTTGAAAATATGCCTAACATTTCCAACATTCAAAACAATAGGGAAATATATTAAATTTACCCTAACATTTTTATTTTAAATTTAAAAAAAGAAAATGCCTGTGTAAACTATAAACTATTCAATAGTTCTGCACAATATGATGTTATAAATGATTTATTATTTAAAATACACATATTTTTATTTTTTTCAAACAGACCAATCACCCCAAATAGCTGATTCATGAGTAATCTTCTATTCCTAAATGTTTAGATTTGCCATAACACTTGTAGGTATTTTCCCCACTATTTTTGACCATCAAAAAAAGAAGAAAAATTACCCCTTCAGGATTATATTTTGCTAGCACTCCACTGCCATGGAATTCTTCCAAGACATCCTTAATTTTCTTGGTGGAATCTAGACAAGGAATAAAGAGAAAAAATGAAAATACAGAAAACTGATTTACATAAAATGAACTGTAATTAGAAAGGCAACAACAAAATGGCTAATAGCTTTTCTGAAAGCACATTAATAATTTCCTCTAGTTGCAAGAGAGCTCCCGGCACAAAGAAAATGAGAACAAATTGTACCCTCTCACCAAACACTGTAAAACTCAGCAAATAAACACACGCACACAAAAATCGCAGATGCATATACTCTTCGACCCAAACCTTGATTGCTGTTGGATAGTATATTTCTGAAGGATTGCTTTGCAAGGACTATTTCAAGTCACTATTTTTTTTTTTGTCCTCGAAACATGAGTTAACGGTGGAACTTGCTCATTCTCAACAGCATTACTAAATCTCCTCTGGCATAGTTGCCAATGAGTAAAGGAGCTGTCAGAGCAGTGAGACAATATCAAGTTAAAGGGAAAGGTCACGGAAAAATCTTTTTCTCAAATCATGTCACAGGAAAAACGTTGCTACTGAAACCCCAACTTTTGCAAACCTCTAAAATATTCTAACTGCTGTCAGCTATAATAACTTTGGGGAAAATTTTGTATAACAGAATTGTGCAAAACTGCTCTAGTTCAGCAACACATTTGCCTTTTAACTCATCCATTTTGTTTATTTCAAGTTACTTGTCTACTTGCAAAACAAGAGTCAATTCACTAAGTAGCCAGTGCATAAAAGCCTAAAACTCAGGTTATTTTAGAATATCTCATGCACTTAATCAACCTCTCCACCTTGAACAAAAAGAAATGTAATTCATTTTTTTTCTTTAAATACAACATTCAGGTACATAACAGCCAAATGTGCATTATGGCCATAACCCTGCAATAAACCATGGACCCTAATGAGTAGCCGATTCATTACAGAAGCAAACAGGTATCCTGAATGGCTGCACATTTATTTCTATGGCAAAATCTGGAGCGAAAGAACGCAAACAAAAAGAAAGGAATAAAAACAGGACTGTCAGCAATGTGTTGGACATTAGCAACTCATTAAAGAAATTACAAATAACAAAACCCAGTCTTACTAAGTTTTTAATTTTATCAACAAAATAGAGAATTGTAAAAGCTTTTAAGAGATTAAGAAATTCCTCAACTATAAATTGGCTCCAATACCTTTATTTAATAAACTATGTGACTTGAGAGGAGAAAATACGACAGCAAAGAATTAAAAAAAAAATGTAACAGTTTGCAATAGCTTTGAATAGGAGGAATTTCACAAGGGTAAAGTTCAATTTCAAGAGGTGATAAAGGACAGCATTTTAGGGAGGGTAGGTATCAGAGTTTAGGTTGCAAAAAGAATGGCTTCTGCCAGTGTCAGTCATTTTCTAATCCTTTCTTAAGTGAAAACACCTGATACTTTCTGCGTGGCACAATACAAGGGTTTATTTGATTAATCAGATATATTTTGACTTTACCTGTCCAGTTGCAACTAATCAAATTTCCCTTGACATGTGGGCAGTCATGATAAATACTTATTTGATAAACAGCCATCTATAATTTTACTGCTACGTGATCCTAAATATAGCAAACGATTTCAACTTTGTTGCCTAAACGAATAAAGAACCAAAATCTGTAATCAAAGAATGAACTAAAGAAAAAAAAAGTTAAGAAAAAAAAAAGTTCTGTAAGAACTATAATTAGAAATTACTCAGTTAGACATTGTTTTCTGATTAGGATAAGCAGAGAGATTGATAACCGACAGCAAGTTGTATTTCTCTTGGGCTTGGAAAAGCATTTCAAAATGCTTTTCAGTAGTTGTATGAACACACAAAGCACTGCATCTTACGGTAATGAAATCAATACTCATGAAAAAGGCAAACTGAACTGAGTAACTGCATGAAAGTGGGGCTTGAAACTAAAATAAAACTTTTTCTTTTTTTCTGATTTTTGGGAAGAAAAGGGGAAGAAGGCAAATATACACGAAATAGGAAGAGAAATCTTCCCACACACATTCTATTACACAAAGAAAATATTCTTCTTAAATTAAAAAATGGCCCACTTGCTAGAGATTTTACAAGAGTTAGCTGAGGTTTTTCTCCTAGGAATGACCACATTTCTTTCATATTTTCCCAGATAGATTCTATTCATCTCTAAGTGAGTATTGTGCCTGGGCAAATGCAATTAAAACTGAAGAAAATAAGTGTTATGTTTCTAATTAAAAATATATTAAATCTTTGCTTTTAATTTTGTTCAGATTCTTCTTAATCAAATATGATTGAGATAGAAACATTCTCTATTACAGCAACTGCGCAACTATTTTGTATTTTTCTGCAAGTCAGTTTAAGGCAGTCTTCCAGAAAGTGTAGCAAGTTCCAAGCTTGAAACATCAGTCAAGAAAAAAAAAGGGTCTGTGGATCTAATTTCTGCATCAGTTGTCCCAACAGAACTCTTTGAGAGACTTCCGAAGTCTAAACTGGAGCTATATTTATTATACCACACCATACATTCGAAAACTGAGGCAGAACCAAAATCTTTGGTTCGGTCATTCATTTTTCAGTCCATGTAACAGTATCCAAAGAAACCTGAAGAGATTTTATCAAATTCTGTGAAATAACATATCAACATTTTAAGCTGAATGCCAGCTAACAACAGTTTCTGCATGTCATCTCTTCAACAGAGTTGGTGCTCTCTCAACAAAAATAGTTCTCCTTCTACAGTCTCCAAAAGGCAGTAGTAGGAGCATGTTCTATTTTTACTAAGTTGAACTGAAAGGATACGAGTCTCAAGATCATTCTTACCTGGTGACCACATTAAAAACAAACATACAAACAAAAAAGTAGGAGTCTTTATCATAGAAGGTCTATAAGTACCTCAAGGGAGGCAGTGAGAAAGATGGTGCTGGCCTCTCTTTACTGGTGGCCACTGACAGAACTAGAGATAATGGCCACAAACTGAAATACCAAAAGTTCCACAGGAACTTAAGGAAAAATTTTTTAACAGTGAGGGTGACGGAGCCCTGGAACAGGCTGCCTAGAGAGGTTGTGGAGTCTCCTTCTCTGGAGATCTTCCAAACCCGCTTGGACGCAGTCCTGTGCCACGTGCTCTAGGTGACCCTGCGTGTGCAGGGGGGTTGGACCAGATGACCTCTAGAGGTCCCTTCCCACCTTAAGCATTCTATGGTTCTATGGTTTGAAAACTCTGAGCCAAAAATAAAGGAAACTCCAATCAAGCACTCTCTCAATTCTACTAATAAAAAAAAATTGCTAGGTAAATGCTTTCTGGCAAAAGTTTCCCAAACTTATACCAAACAGTAACTAAAAAAAAAAAATACTTAATATTAACAATATTATGTAGCTAATATATATATTGCGTATATGTTGCATAGTATAGTACATAGTACAGCATATACAATATGGACAATAACATAGTATATATATATCATATACTACATATATATATTGTGTGTGTGTGCGTATAGCATAACCCTAGGAAAAAAAAAAAGTATATAAAAGCTAGAAGACTTTCTGGTAATATAAAGTATACAATTCAAATGATTTCATACTGCATTTTTTCCTGGTGTTTTGCTTTCATCCAAAATTAAGCATCAAACGAATCTTTCTGTACACCAATATTCAACATTTTAGTCAGATGTAGTTTATTTAGAATAATATTAAAATAAAAAATCGCACTTCAACAATTGTTTAAGAAATAGAAACTATTTCATAAAACTAGGGTCTCAGCATTAGGACTACCCATTTAGGACCTTTGAAAATTTGTGGGGAGCATTCTATGAATTTATCTTCTTTTGTTCTTTTAGTTTTGTTATTTCTGTATGATATGATAAAGCTATATCTATACGATAAAGCTATTTTGTTCTTTTCTTCTGTAAGCTTTTATGTTGAACAAAAATGCTGCTTCACATATCTTAAAATTATTCTTGTTGGAATTTGACCTTTCTTATCACAGATGTGTAACTTTCTCAATTGCTTAGTCTGGTAAAGCACAGAATGGAAATATAATTCTCATCACCTGTGTGCATATTTGTTCAAGCTTTAAGTATCCATCCTCCTATCAGGCAAATTTCCTCTGTTGAGCTCAACTTATTCACACAAGCTCTCCCCTTCATCCAAAGTCATTACACCTATCCAAATAAGTAAAGTTATCAGAATTTCACTTTTTATCTCATTTCTCATAAAACTCCCACCACAGAGGTACACATTGCCAAGAGCAGTCTCAGCAATAGTTCTTATTTTATGAACCGCTTCAGCACAAAATAAACCATACAGTTCAAATAAAGAGATAAGTCATAGCATTATGCAAACTTAGGAACATTTCTCTAAGCCAGGAAGACAGACATAAACAGAAATTCACAATCACCCTGCTAACCTTCCAGCTACTCTAGGACAAAGTATGTCTGGATAGTAAAAAGAGCAGCTCCTTCCTGCATTGATAACATACTTAAGTTCTACATTGTTGGTGAAAAATGAAACAAGACTTGTTAATTCTCTCCTTTATATATATATTCTGGTTAGTGACCAAAACAGATTCTGTGTTCAGGTTGTGTTTTTAGGAAACATTTTTTTTCAAATCCAAAGGATAAATTTAGTCATTGATACTCTTTCCTCCTGCCATACTTGTAAAACAGGTAGTAGAAAAAATTACTAATTCACTAAAATTCAAAGCTGTTTGAATTCAAATTCAAAATTCTTAAAATTGAATTCCTGAAGAGCATTGATGATTTATCAATAACAACAGTTTTTTTTTTCTTTTTTCTTTTTTTAAATGCAAAGTCTAATCAGAGCTTTGGCTGAACTACTTGCTGTCATTTATTTAAAGATAGCTTATTTCCCCATTTTCTCTTCAGTTCTTATTGAAACAAAGTAATAGGAATATATTTTTCACATTCTAAGCACTATTCTCAAACATATGTGATTAGTCTTCACAAGCCTTTCCAGGTCTTACACAGAGAGGTAAAAAATTTCATTCAAGATCTCACTGTTTTATACAATCTTTACTGCCACTTAATTTCCCTCTTCACCTATCTCCATGTTATTATCTCCTATTCCATTGCAAGAAGTTATTTTTGTCTGAGATCTTGATCCACTGCTGTAGCACTTACTGACAACAGATGTAAATCTCACACACGCTATGGGCTAGTTTGTAGCCTATTCATTCTGATCCAAATTATCTACATAATCACTGGAAAATGGCGACAGAAGCACAAGTCTCAAATGTGAACCTGTGTTCTCACTGTTGCCTCTGCACATCGTAGCGACTTACTGCTTTTTGAGCCTTCTCGTTAAATTCATAAGCACCATTCACATGTTCAAAGTTAAATATAAATATACTGTTTAATCTCATCGGATAGCTGTTATCTGTTTGTGGGTTTTTTTTTTTTTTTTCCCCTTTAAGGACATATTATTTCTGTGCCTAGGTCACTCTCTTTGAAGCTCTCCTCTAAGTTTCTAAGTACATGCAGATATAGCACACAGTCTCTCACTGTAGCACTTAAGTCCCATCTTATCTGCAAAGCTATGACCAGCACAGTAAGAATTTCAGGTACCATTAAATACAGAGGTTTTTGGAGAAACGTTTCATTCTTTTTTTCTCATAATTTTAGTGGTTTTATTTACTCAGTAGGCCCGTGCTTTGAGTATTTGCCCAAAATATCCTATATCTTATATTTTTTTGTTCCTTCTACTTGAAAAGATTTAGATCCTTATCTTTCAACCTATCTTCTGCTGCAATTTGGATAGAATACATCAGTGTTCACTGAGCCAAGGAGATAGAACAGAAGAAAAAGAAAACACGGCCCTGGAGTTAGAGCTTTGCCTTGAGAAGATGAGACATTTGGATTCCCAGTTTTTGCTCCAGTGAGTCTGGAGAAAAAATAGGCTAGGTATGATGCAGAACTGGAAAGCTAATACTTCATAAAAGAAATGAAGCTAGATTTCACAGACATTTTATTTTAAAATAAATCAAGACTTCAGAACAACAGACATTTAGATAAGACTTGAGCAAATGTTATTTGCTTCAGCCTAAAAACAAATTAAATAAAACAATAATATTAGAAATAACAGGCCTGCTATGACATGTTGAGTGCCTGATTTTTTTCTTAACTGTTGCATGTTTTAACCAAGCACTTTTACATACCAAGTGCCAAACCCTTTAAAATGTAGCTCAGAATAAAAATTATGATTTATTTTACAAAATGCTCCAACTTTACATGAGGAAGACTGAGCACTCAAGACTAGAAGTCCATGTACCAATTTTCCATACCTGGAAATACTGACCAGTAGGAGAAATCACATTCCTCTCTATTCTCACCCTATGAGCCTCAAAACCCTTAAAAAGAATAAAAACAACAAAATCCAAAGAAAAAAGAAAAAAAAAAAAACACCCAAATCCTTTCCCCTCAAAACTAAGAATTATGTAAAAACGAGGTTAAATGAGGAAGCAGGTATACACACAAAAGTGTTTTACAATGTAAAGTGAAATAAGCACTACAGAGCAATAGATTACAAGGAAATCCATTGTAAATGCAGATGTTCAATGCATTGGACATCTTAATGCTTTTTTTTTCGTTTTTATTTTATTTTCATAGTTGGTATTTGCGATCAAAAGACATACTGTGGCCTTGAAAACATCAGAGCTGAGAAAGGGACCACTGTGCAGCTGCCTAAAGGTGCCCTCTCCTCATGAGTTGCTGCTGGTGATGTCTGTGACCCTCCCTAAGACCATGAATTTGAGGGGCTGCACCCCAAGCAGACCACACTTACACCGACTTCTGTGAAAACCACTAGTAAAAAGCTTCCTAAAGAAATGCAGGCAGCATTGGGTGATGCTGCTCAAGTAAGGAAAACACACTGGAAGGAAGAAGCAAGGTACTCCAGGGCATCTGAGCAATTACAGGTAATTTCTCTGCATTTTTAGAAACAGTCTGAGGAGCAAGAAAGAAGAGGAAAGAAAAAAAAAAGACAGATCTCAACCTAATGACCTTTTCCATTTTAATACTGTTTTACAAGCAGTTTATCGAATTTCCTGGGGATTCCTTGGCTCCCTAAGGGACAGAAAATCAGGAACTGAAGCTGCCCGAGGCCAGCTCTGAGCAATGGGTCTGGGAAGGGGATGGGGGCTTGGGCTCCCTGATGCCGAGGTATGAGCATTGACAGGAGGCTGGTGGCACCTTTGGGACCCTGGCACATTGTTTCTTGAAAAACACCTTGCTTTGACACCAGAAAGGGCTAAATGTCCCTGGAGGCCCCCCAGGTCTGTCATGTTTTTTTCTTTCCCTCCCTCATTTCCTGCCTGTTTATAGGGGCTTGCCATATCTGGTAGAGGCCACAGGCTCATAACCCATCCAGGTAGAACAATGATAAAACAAGTCTCTATTAAAGTAAGGACATAATGCTACTAGCAATGTATTTCACCCCAAACATCAGCTCTAACTAGCTTCCTAACAGGGAAGAATCAAATCATTTTGGTCTGTAGTTTATCAGGAATAAGTAAAAGCAGGGAATGTCTTTGTAATTTTGATATTATTTACACTGCCTTTGACATTTGCATTTTACAAAGTAGTTTGACCAATTTTATTTTTCCTCCTATTTTTTCTTTATGATTTCTAATATCAATATGTTAAACAGGTTTAAACTACAGCTTCAAAAATTATTGAACAGGATATATGAGAGTACAGTATAGTCTTTCATAAGATCTACTTATATATTTGAACACACACAATTTTGGTGCAGTTACTAGAAAAGTGATCAGTTATAAGAAGTTTTTAATTTTCCCTTCAAAGAGATAGACTGCCACTGCATAAACTTATGCATTTCAGGGGTGAATTGTAGTTCTGTTGAAATTACGACAACACTTCCAAGCTTAACATGAAAAGGCCTTTTTTTAGTATACATCAAGTTATATTCTTACAAATAGAGCAATATAAACATGTAAGTGTTAAAATGAGGGAAGATTAAAAAAAAAAAACTAAAACCAATTAGATGATTGTTTTTTTTCTACGTGTTTCTGATCCACTAAGATACATGTATCTTTCATTTCAAGATTTATCCACCATTACAAAGAAATGTTCTTTAAAAGCAAAAGCTGTAGTTCTTGTTATTATGATTCTCTAGTTTTTATCTTAAGAGCAGAGGCTTCGAATACTTATCTAGACTGTAAAACTGAATTAGCAACAGAAGCACACCGTGCTTTGAATTATTTTCTGTTCTCCCATTACCAAAGGGCAAAAAATCATGTTGTTGTAAGAATGGTACATTGACAAATACAAAGATTCAAGCATACATTTAATGCATTGCAGGTTCTGCTCCCCAGCATACAAGGTGTTAATTCAGTTATATGGCACTGGTAAAACTGAAAAACATGTTTCAGGTGCATTAACTTAGTTATTAGCCTGAATCTGAAATTTTACTAAAAATACAAGTATGTTCTTAATAGCATGATACCACCAAAAGCAATTTAGATTCCATATATTATCATTAAAATAACTGGTTGCCTCCCTGTCTCATTGTGGGAGACAGTATATAAATCAGATGTCATCTGCAGCATAATAATTAAGATTCTTTCAAGTATTTGTGTACCTGTCCTCTTTCAATATGTTGTTGAAGCTGCTAATCTTGGTTTCTTGTGAATGAGTTATGTATTTCTACAAAAGGACAGAATCTAAATTAGGAAATTGTTACTTATGAACATTTTCATACAAAATTACCTTGATGTAGGGAACCTGAAATGACAAATCAATCCCAAGATTATTATTTTGACTCATTTCTCATTATATATATA
>NW_010583042.1:62606-115370 GCF_000705375.1 Tinamus guttatus | reverse complement strand
ATAATATATAATATATAAATAAATCATGAGATTTTAGCTGGTGTGGAATGCATGAAAATTGGCTCAGTAATATTTTTATACCTCTTCTCAATTACCAGTAAAATCATGGAAATGCATAAACACACTAAAACCATGGTTCTCAACTACTATATGCAGTTAAAGCTAAAAGATATACAGCAGTAACCATACTGTCTCCTTCACAGTAACATTAAGATTGCAAGTAACTGTGAGTGAAAAAGAGGGAAGTTAATTACACATTATATGAGAAAAATGTTTGAGGTTCTGTGTGGATTAAAGATAATGCATACATGAGCACACGTGCAGGAAAATGAACAGTAGCACAGTAGCAAAAACAGGCCTTTCACAAGTAGTAATGTTTTACTACATATCCTCTGCAACAGATTAAAACCCCACAGGCAGCCACACATTATGTGAACAGTTATTTTAATACCCTATGTATTTGAAACAGGCCAAGTGGAGAATCAAAACATTCAAGTCTAAGATCTTCACTACCAAACCTTTCTTCATTAAAAGCATCTTGACATTTGTAAAATCATTAAGAAATGCAGTTCAGCTGAAAAAATTATTTCTGAAAATAACCAAGGTCCCCCTGGCAATTTCCCACTATCCCATATTGTCTCTTTATCAAAGGGCAGAGAAGAGGCAGATGCTACTTGTTCCTGTATTCTATTTTTTGCTTCCTGTTATCTCTATTATTTTTGTCCAATTATTTGGAACTTACATAACTGCTAAGGGAGGAAAAAAGTGGAGACAATGCAAACAAGATGTAGAGCTAGACTGTTGCAAGGAAAACGCTTTTACCAGACAGATGGATTGGAATATATTACAGTATTCTTCTAAGTAAACCATATTGCCACAAAGTATGTGGATAAGTAAAAATTACTCTTATAGCATCCTCATTGTTTTCTTTGGATTATACTTTTATCTGCCCCCATATGGAACTTCTAAATGACATGAAAGAGAAATTCAGTCTGACTGGCTATATTAGTCAAATGGATGGTGAGAACTACTCAAATAATCGATTTATAAAACCATATCATAACTATATATGTTTGATGTTAACTATTTAATTGCTTTCAGTCTCTTCAGTATTTTAATCTCATCATTTATCTATAGAAATGCAAGTTAACAAGATGTATTTTTGTTTCCCTAATACTTCAGCCTTCTTTCATTTTAACTCACTCTTGAGCACACTGCTGACCTTTAATAATTCAGTTATTAACCATTAACTGTTTTGGATTAGAGTTAACATATATGTAAAAGGTACTTTTTGTTTTCAGGGTTTACTATTCACGTAAGATTGTATGTTTGTTCCATGGTCTTGGATTATACACAATGAAGGTTCTTGCACTTGCTAAATATTTGCAGTAGTAGTAGTAGTAAACAGGTTTGCCATTTTTGGTTCTAAATGATCCCTTAACTTTTATTCTTAGTGATTATGTGTTTGGAATCATAGTAAAAAGCAGCTGCTAAATTGTTTACTAGCACCTACTGTCCCCAAGACCCAGAAAAAAATCAAGCCCTGACAATTCTATTTAAAGCTTTTCAACATTTACAGGAAACGTTATCAAAACTTTTTCAAGCTATGTAGTTGTACAGAAGGCTTGCTGATATTCTCTACCATTTCCCCAATTTTGGTACACCTGATTTCCACATGAATATAGTCATATATATTAAACACCTAAATATACATATAGAGAAACTAAAATGGAAGGGCTTGGCAATAATCTTCGCTTCATAATTTCTGTTAGGTAAATTCAAACTCCCTTTTGCATTCAGCATGGTATTGACTGACATAACCTGCCAGTCACCATAAAAAAAAAAAGGATTAAGGTTGACTTTGTGGACTGGAGAAGGTAAAGAGGGAAAGTTTCTTCTCTACATTCTAAATATTCTATACATATATATAATTATACATATATATTCGTACACATATTCTACATTCTATATATTTTTGGATATCATAAACAGAATTGGTCACTTGGAGCATCATGCATTAAGGATATTTCTAGTCTTGTTTTTTTTTTTTATTTTATTTTTAATTCCAGTTTATATAGCAAGAAATTGCCTGAAGCTTCACAGTTTTCAATAATCCTGTTTAAAATAATTTTAAATCATTCTTGCTTCTATGAAGCCTATTCAATTTGTGTTTCCTTTATGGAAGGTTTTTATTTTTGCCTGGGTTGAACATGCTGACACTCTACATTAAGGGTTCTAATTTTTTACTGTTTTTGCTGAGAATCCTGCCAAAATTCCATTTTGAATACAATTTTGTATATTCATCACAGGACTGCAGGTGTTGCTGCTTTGGAAACATTAACGTCATATGAAGCATAAAGTTAGTCACTGGTAAAATCACAGATGTTTTGCCCATAAAACTAAACTGTTAACAAGATATCTGGCCTAGAAGTCACTGCTTCCCAAACACAGCTAATTACAGTCATGGCCTCATGGTGAGATTGTTCCCACTACAGTATCACTTACACCTTCAGCTATGTTATAAGGATACTAAGAATACATCACTAAACCGTTAGAATTACAAATTACATCCAAAAGGCTACAGACTGAACTGTCAGGACACAATCCAACTTCTGGACTAATACTGCTTGCCTAATGCCCAAGGGCTTGAAGTGCAATGTGATGTGTAACAGGTCTGATCCGTGACTATGAATTTGTCTTAATTATGTATTAGGAAGTCTAAGAGTTTTTCTAGTTCCATTATTATAGGAAAGCAACAGCATAATTAATTAAGGTTAATATCTGCTCATTTATTTTAAGAACTGCCTTGCAAACCTATGCTGGAGATCTGTTTTATGTTTGGTGTTCTGGGGAACTAATATGTTTTAAGCACCATTTCCATAAATCCTCTACCAGTGGAAATCCAAAAAAAAAAAAAAAAAAAAGGTTTCCATACAAACTATCTCTGAATTTGAAGAAGATTCTGTTAAACAAACTGCTCTCTTTCAGCATTGTTATAATAAGTCTTCATTTTGTCACTATTAAATAGTTTTCCCATTAATTAGCTTATTTATCTCATTAAATTTCTTAAGAGACTTTATGGGAAATATTGATTGTAACTGAAAAACAATACTCTGATGAGAGGCAAACAGTACAGGAGAAATGTACTATGCAGGGGATACCAGGTAAAGGAAAAGCTCATAAGGATCAATTTACATTCCTCGAGAGCTATATTCTAATGATTCTTGCTTGATGTATCCCTAGTTCTTTCCTTTTTCCTATAAATACATGAGATGTGAATTCTACCTCTTCCTTAGCTTGAATGGATTTAATCCACTACCTCTTTGATTTATTACCAAAAGTTCACACAGGGCAGCTCTCTGCTGGATTTACTGGCTCAGGATGAGAAAGGAAGGAGCAAGTTCAGACTCTTTCAGGAGGATGCATCTACCCAACCTGGCTACCAGATAGTGCAGAAGTTGCATTTGTTCAGATAAGAGTCTGTAGCCATTCATGAACACACAACTCGCCGTCCATCACCTGAGCTCTCCTTTGCCTTGAGACCCCTCTCATAGTTTGCTTCTTTTTTAAAAAGTTTCAGTAACTTTTAAAAGCATTGGCTTGATTCTATTCTTAAAAAATTAAAGGCTTTCATTGATTTCAACAAGAAAGAAAAGGCAGACGCAAGGCTAAGCTTCATCCACTCTGCTGTCAGTGTTTCTTTAAATAGAATTAATCCACGCTGACAGAATATTTGCTCAGGTAAGTTTCCTCTTTCCTTTAATATCTAGGATTTTATACTTAGCAGATGAATGTAATTTTGGGAACAACGACTGAAAAGTTATGCACAGAAACATAAATGAGGTGGGAAGATAACAAGTAGAGAGGTATTCAAAGGCTTACAGTACTTGGCAGTGACATATTTACCAAATCAAGTGCCTTCAGTTATGCAGAAAAGTTAAAATAAAAAATGTAAAGCAGAAAGGCGATTAAAATTTTGTGAAACAACAATCTGCAAAAAAAGTAGATGATTCTCATTTGAGACATTGAAGTATTTTGTCTTTAATAAGTATACTCCAAAAATATGTAGTGTGTATATAAAAAAGCTAGAAAGCCAACAACCTAGCAAAAATAAAAGACAGCATATCTTCAGATTCATACACAAATAATACCACAAAAAAAAGAAATTACAAAGAATCATACCAAATAAGATAAAGAGAATGTTAAATAAGTGCCAAAAGAAAATCTGCTATAGTAAATTGAGTTAACTTGCTTTTTTCCTGCTATTTTCCAGCATTTCTTACATTCACAGTATTTTTAGCCACCAATTAATTTTCTGCTGTAAATTGTTGGTTAAATATCCAAAGAAATTGCATAGATAAGGCAATAGTTCCTTATCAAGGCTCAATAACTTTTACTATTATGAGAATATTTTATTCAAAATAATTATCTTATGTTTGTTTTGAATACATGCTAAAACATGCTTTTATCAATAAAAAAGCAATTGAAAATACAAACCTATAGAGGTTGCTATACAACACAAGGGCTCAGGACTCTAGGTGGAGCCTAACAGGATGGGAATCTTTAAAAGAAAACATGCCGGTGTACTTTTTTTATTTAACATTATAGGACAGCAGATGCCATTTACAGCAATAATCGTTGACCAATACATCAGCACACATATATTTTGTTTGGTTACCCTTTTATTTCTCAAAAATCTCTATTTAGGTTGGTTGGATACCATCTCTTTGCCATTCAAATAACAACTTAAGTCTAAACAAGTGTTTTTCCATCTTTGTAGTTTTTTAAAACATCATAAAAAGGGTCACTGAAAGCTTTAGTAACAAGGACAGAAGATGACAGAGCAACGACCGGATCTTTAGTAAGAGCCCATTCTCAGTCTCCTGTTAGCTTTGTCTCTCTCACCTCAGTATAGTCTAAGCAGATCTCTATAACTGTAGTGAAAATCTTTTTTTTTTTCTTTTTTACCTCCATCTTACAGGTCAGTATCAAATATACTGAAGATGGCGAAGATGCTTCCCTTGATAACAAGGGAAGGCATTCCCTATACTGAAGCCAAAGTTATTACTGTGGCTCCTTTACAGGACTGAAGGTAGAGATATAATTACAGTTTACAGCACAGACCTCAATTTCTCAAATGGATGTTGAAAAGCATAATGAATTCTCTTCTGGAAAAAAAATGCTCTAGAAATATGAAAGGTAGCTTAATTAAGCCATTTGTCTTAAAACTGCATTAGATGTAATCACACTGACTGTAATGTGAGCGTAGTTCAAGTTAAACGTGCAGCCTTTTGCCTATATCAAAGATCAAACTTTTAGCCCCTTTCTACTCTATAGAAAGAGCATTTTTATGGTAGGTCCATTATAAAATAGCACATTATTTATAGGAAGATCTTAAAGAGTATATGTTTTACTGATTTATCCCACATAGGACAATTACAGGTTAGCAGCCAGTATGGACAATTAATATATGTATAATAACAATAAATCCTCTAATTCTTATAAAATAAACTTTGTTATTTACTTTATTGTCATAATCATCATCAGAGATATCACTGTTTGTCTGTCAACATTATCAATCATTAGCTATTCCTGGCAAATTCACCAAGAATTTCCTTATTAAAATCTTGTTTCCACACTAGAGATGATGTCCCCATCTCTAGTTACATCTTTCCTTATAGCTTGGCTTAAATCATTTCTTTCAGAAAACCTGCAGCAATCAATAACGTTTGGAGAATGAATCGCTTACCTTCTCCAACCCATCACACTACAAACAAAAAACCTACAGAAGTGATGAATCGAATTACTTACTAAAATAACTTTTCTTTGAAGCCACCTATGCTTCAAAATACAAAGATATCATACGAAGCTAAATGCAATGTATTATTAAGAAGGAAAGGATAAATGTTTTAATTATGTGTACTGACTATAAATTTATATTCAACTTGATATAAGCTTATTGTATAAGCTTATTGAAGTGTTTTATCAACATGTAGTATAGAAACAAAGGGATTGAAACAAAATTAAGGTATCTGACTAGCTAATTTCTGTAAAACATAATGACAGTGCTTAATACATAATAGAATACCAGTAACATGACACTGGCATTCATCAACAGAATGTTGCCATAAACAGAAGGCAACATAACTCTAATGAACTAATAATGTGCTCAAGTTCAGCATTCACATTTATATTGCTTCCTAACCCATTTAATTCTCTCACAGTGTGCTCACACAGGTTTATTTTTTATGCATCAGTTAGGAAGTTTGCCATTGATACTGTCCAAGGCATCCAAGACCAAGATAATTTCAATAAAGAATGATCTGACAGAGTAGAAGAAAACAAAAACATACATGAGAAGGAAAATAAGGACAAAGCTGTAATCACCAAAAGAAGGGATAAAAAGAACAAGAGAAGACTAAAACAAAAAATGAGGAGAATGAAAGGTTAAGAAAGATTAAGGAGATGAAAAATGATGAGAAAAAATGGAAGAGGAGAGAAAAGTTGTTTCTTCTGGCTCATCTTTTCTCCTTTCTTTCACTCTCTCTTCTTGGCCTTCCTCACAAATTAAAAACAAGGCATTATTAATTAATCTTAAGAGAAACAGCTCAGCAGTGCTCGATCATTTATAAGGACCTTAGAGCGACTAGTCAAAAGATGAGATCACATTTCAAAGTTTCCAGATCCCTTAACTCTTGCATGATCTAAAAGTATGACTCCATTGCAGAATGAAGTCATTCCATCAAAAGCTCTATCCACGAGGAAAAAGCATTAAAAGTTAACATTAGAGCTATCAAGAAAATAGGAAATTATAGTGGCGCACAGAACCTGACTTTTGCACAAGTACAAGTTCCATAAGTCTGATTAATAAAATGATTGTAATATGGGATTGTAATTTAAATTAAATAGTTTAATTTAAGGAAATAATAACAAGAAACAAGAAGATGTTTTGAGATTAATTCACTTAAAAACAGAGGAGTTGATGGGAACCAAAGTTGCATTCCAAGTTAACGGGAGAGCAAACCATCACTGAACATTTTGGCTCAGCTCCTTTTGAGACCAAACTTATTAGGCACAGCTTGCCTTGGTTCAGGAAAAATCCTGAGAAGCTGTAAAACTGGTGGATTTGGTTATAAGACACCAGGAACAATGTAGAAAGAAGGAAAACTAAGTTAGATTTCAGGGACTCAGGAGCTGCTTAAGAGTTCTGTGAAAGGATGACAAAGGACCTTTTAATGACTGACTCTTTCTGTTATATTTTCCTTTAGAATTAGAAAAACAATATTTTTGAATATTTCTGCTATAAATAGGCTGCTGCAGAACACTTTTACCCAAGGAAGCTATATCTGAAAGAAAGACATATAAGTGCTGGTTGTGCTAGGCATGCCATAAGTGCTCTATACAATAGACAGTATCTTATGAACATGCTTAAGAATTTGTATATCTAGACATTTTATCTCAAAGAATGATAAATTCTTTCCTTGATAGCAGCATAGGAATGAGAAGTCTCTGGGGATGAGCTGAGAAGAGTGTGGTTTCCCTTTAGCTTATACCAGATTTTATTAGGACTAGTCTATTGTATATTTTAAATATCACTATGTAGACAAATATATAAAGCAACTGCAAGCAGATGACACGCTTCCCTAAAAACTTCATGTTTGGTCTCTCCAAGCTGGGCTGTTCCCACTCTTCCTGTAGCAGCTGTCCTATTATGTCCCTGTTTGCTGTTTTGCAAAACAGATACATTTTCAAATGTTATGGGGTTCTGATACAAAATCTGTAGCCACGCTTCATGCTTAAGTTTCTCATACAGCAATGTTTTATTTTCTTTTCTAATTTGTAAATAGAGCTTATTCCAGACTCTGCATTCAAAATGACGAGAGTAAATGACTTACTAGCTTTCAATATGTATGAGATCATGACTTCAAGGTAGGACAAATAAAGATACAGTCTCCTGAAAGTAGTGACGCACAATCCTCTGCACTATTAAGAAAGATGCCATATCCTTGTCAGATTATCACAAGCTCAGTGTCACCACTCAGTGACAGCAAACCGCAAAACTGAATGAATTCATGTTAGTCACACTAAAAAATAATAATAAAATCTACAAGACTTTTCTGACTTTTCTAACAAACTCTGAATCTCTATGAATCTCTCTCTCATGCTCTACCTATATATATTTATATATATATATATATATATATAAAACATTTTGCTTTACTTCTTCTTTAAAGTGAAATATTCAAATACTTAATTCTGCAAACGTCCACAAGAATTTTTTCAATAAGAACACTGAAATGTTTTGTTTCATCAAAGCAATTTGTTGTTTTATATGCCTACAAATTGCACTATTATGTAAAGATATTCTGACTAGCTTTAGTCAGGCACTGGAGGAGTTCTACAGCTCCAGGATGATCACATTAGGAAACTGAAAATAAACTCCAGCAGTGCCATGACATCCAGCTTACTGATGGTTTCTCATTCAGGAATCCTTACCCTACATTGCAATCTATGCTATAAGCACATTGCTTCTCTGGGAAATAGCATTCCCAGATATCCTAGATTTACATTCCCCTAAGAATATCTCAGTCAGAGGCCAACCTTCATATGCACTCACCAAATCCCTGTAAGCTGCATGCTGTTTCTTGGCTTCATTAGTGAGCATTGAGTGGTGATGATGGCCTTAGGCCTCAGGAGAGAACTCTTTGTAGAGGCACCAGACATGATGCTATTGCCTGAGGATGGCAGGTGATGAAGAGGAGGATGATGGGGATCTCCCCAGATAGCTGGTGGATAAGGGAGCACCTGTGTGCAAAGTGGGGAGAGGGTTGCTCGCTGTTGCTGATGTAAAGGAGAAGGAGGATGGGCTGCTGGCAGTGGGGGCTCCTCTCAACTTCATCAGAGCAACACGGCTGCTGACACCAGACTCCCTCTGAACATAGAAAATACATAATTTTCTTGTTATCACAATTGAGGCCCTCCCCTGGGAACTCTAATCACAAGCACAACAATGTGCATCATATGGAGTTAATTCTAATCATGCAAAAGAGCTACAAAAGCAGAAGGGAGGCTTCCCATTCAGCCTGCTGTGCATCTTATGAGGGAATTGAGCCCTGTGCAAAAATCAAGGATTGTCTTTTGTCCAATTTTAAAGGGAACACCTATAATTCAAGTTGTTTAAAAGCTTGTATGTGATTCAATGGATAGCTCGAATACAGAAAAAATATATTTTTAATAAAGTATTATTTTTGCCTTTCTACAACAACAACAAAAAAGAACATAGAAATTTCTCATTTGGTTCATCTACTGTATACATTTTCATTCTCAACTCCATCCTGGTTCAGTCCCTTTATTCCCTTTTCAACTCTCATATAAACCTTCAAACATACTGCCTAACTTCCCCCAACCTTTTCTCTTTGTCTCTGCTTTCATTCATTTTGATCCAAAACCCTGCAGCCTTCTTAATTGCTACTGCTTGTTTTCACCAGTGCCTCCTACCTACCTTTTATTCCTAACAGCCGTTCTACAGGCCACATACTTAGAACCTTTTAATTAAAAAACAAATACCTAATGAGAATTAGGCCTTACCTGCCTCCTTGCCTCCTTGTTTGTTCTTTCATGTCTCTGCATGAGCTGCACCATTTTGGGGGGCATGGAATTCAAGTTATTTTAAAATCTAAAACATTCTGACTATGACCAAAAATAATAATAAAAAAGTGTGATAAAATGAAATGGGATAGTCTCTTCATAATAAAATAAAATAAAATAACAATGAGTTAGTTTCATAGAAAACAGTGAGGTATAGCCTGTACGCACTGACAATGTTGAAACAAAAATATAATTTTGCAAGTCTGGAGGTTTTCCCAATTCAAGATTTTTTTTTTCTCAGATTTGTAAAATTTCCAAAATTAGACTGATGGAAGATCTTTAAAAGAAAGTATTTTAATTTCTGGACCTGCAGAGGAAATAGAGCAGAATGTTCTACATCCATTTCAAATGAAAATATAACAATGGATTGAGCTGAGAAATGTAGGAACTTGCAGAAGAGGAATAAAAATGAAAGCTTGAAAAAATCTGCAAGCAGTATTTAAAGAATCAAAACAAAATCTAGTAACAACTACTCACACTAAATAAAGGGTCTCATTTTCACCCTTACGTCTCAAAAGAAAATCTTTCCCACTTCTCACATCCATTTGGTTATTACAAAAAAAGGTTTCTATAATAACCAAACAGGTTTCATCTCCTGCAGCGGAGGAGAAAGAAAATGAGGTTGAATCTGCTCCCCAGAACAGCCGAGCCAGCAGCACCACCGAGCAGAACAGGGCACTGAGGCAGCAGTGTTCACAGAAAACACCCGGCTCAGATACCTGAGTGTTTGGTAAAGCCATGGAGAAAGCAAAACCTCAGAGATGCTTCAGCAATGGTAAGCTGCCACAGCAGCTCAACTCTTCAGAGCTAAACTAACTAAAGACGGTTGATATATTTTTATTATTATTATTATTGCCTATTTTTGGAAGGGAAAGGGTATGTGGCCCGTAAGAAGCAGGGCTTAAAAACACCAGGATGCTATCTGAGACAAGTTGCAGCATGTATTACTGACTAGGAGGAGCACTTACAGAAACTCACCTGCTGTTACATACAAGACTAATCACATTTAAAAACCCCAACGCAGAGCCTGCTTTAATCACCACCACAGAATACTACACAGACACACTCTCTGGCACTGTAATTTACGTAGCAGCCAGTAACAAACAAATGCAACTTCTTTACTGTTGCGGCACGAACAACAAAAACAAATGAGCAAAGATATTCTGTATCTCTAGCTGCCTTGCTTTACCAGCATATTTATTATCTGTCAGGACAAATGCTGAAACACACACCACCTGGCAAGTTTAATGTACAAAAATACAGTGAAACATTGGGTTCCCCAGTTATTAACCCCACTAAGTTATTTCAATGGAATCACTGAGAGCAGCTTTTCCAGCTTTATTTACTAAGAGCAATACAACACTCGAGGAGGTCCGAATCAGTTCCAAGCCAAAGACTCTGTAACACAAAGACCATATTGCTAGTTTCCACTAAAATAATTAAATGACAATGCAATTATAATCCCTCATGCCTAATTATACAGAATTTGGTATTGCTTTTTATGCTAAGACAGACTCTGAGTAGATTGAAATATTGTCGCCTCGAACCTCTATGTAGAAGTTCAGATGCATACCTCCCAGGGGCACGATGCTAAACTGGAATGCTTTTCTTTAGTTATCCAAAAATGCTGCATGGGTATTGTGGCTAGATGACAAAATGGGGGGGAAAGAGGGAAAAAACAGGAAACTCGGGTTCTTACAAAGGCTATTAACAGGAGAAAACACAAGAAATTTAAAGTAAGGTTATCTAGGATATTTGTGAAAAGATGAAATTGGATAAGTATAATTTGTGCTAAATATGGATTTAGCTTAAGTCTATGTACAGCACTGAAAAATATCTTACAGCAAAGTCTGCCTCAGAAAGTTTGCAATTTGAACAGCTTAGCCTCCTACAAGTTATTCATTACATCTCTAGAGTGCTATTAGGAGCAAGTGCTGCTCTGGCACTCACTTATTGAAACCTAATCCAGAAAATAACTTCAACACATGCTTAATTTAAACAGTTATGCCCAGAAATACTTGGGCATGTTCTTCTGTACAGTGTGGCACAACTCAATTTTAACTCTTATTCTTATCATGGATCCCCTGCAACCCTGACTGGATCCAGTCTTTTTACGGATCATAGAATCTTTTAAGAGCACTGATAATTTAAAAAAAAATATTTAGTAGTCACTATATGTTGTTTGGAGACATGTTAGATAGACACTGTTTAAATAACATAGCAATGATCAGAGATGGAATAATGAGCTTGGACTTGAAGAGTAATGCAAGAAGATTAAGTGTGTTTGGAGAAAAGTGTATAGATACGCTTCTATACTTAAATCAGTGAAATATGAAATGGGTCATTATTCCCTTAATTATGAGTTAATTCCTAATTAACATGTTAGCTATGAAAATAACTCATTTCTGATTTATTGTAGATTAAGAGCACCACCAAAGGGAATTTAAGTGGATTATTTCAAATTCTAGTTTGAATACATATTTGGATTTGCCCTCAACCCAAATTAGTTTAATAAGTAGTCTATTAAAAATAATAGTACTTGTACATTTTCACAGATTTTAATTATTAAGTATTTATACAAAAACTTCTAGAGGCATCTCTACAGAAAATGGAATAATTATCTTATGGAATTTTTATTCACTGTTAAACAATAAAATTTAACTATCCATGAGGGTTCTCCTTGAATTCGAAAGACTCCTGCCCTATGTCATTCCCCTCAACCTCACTGTCCATTTTTCATAAGAAATAATTATTAATTTTTATAAACACCTATTTGGCTTTTGGTCTATCCAACTCATTCTGAGATATGTTCTCTCAGCTCCTTGATCTCAGTCGGAGCAGTAGCTTATGTGAGTTGTGAATGCAGCAGGCATCCATTGACTTTAGTCTATCAAATACAAGTTCTCAGATTTGATCTTAAGCCATTTAAGGTCTATTGCTGTTGTGTTTTCCACAGATTTTTTTTTCCTCCTTTTCATGACTTCCATCTTCATCCCAGAAGTCTTCCTACATATATCCTATATTCATGCAGCTATGATGGTACATTTAACATCCATTTGCAACCTCAGTTTAGTAAAATACTTAAAATCAAACACACATACTTTCGTGATTTGAATTATTCTGATCTTCCATATTTATTGCTGCTCACTCTTTTTCCCTATATCCCTTCAAAAACCTCTTCATCTCTAGTGTCGTTTCAATAAATTCTCAGACATTTCGATCCTATCCAGCACTACCTGAAGTACTGTACACTGCTCAGTGAAGCACTCAAGCATATACTGAATACAACCTCAGTGTTCCTACCCTCTTCTCATAACTCTAAAATATCACATTGTTTCCTTCCAGTTGTTTGAACATCTATGCTATAAGAACATGACCTAAACTTCCTTCCAAAGCAGTGATGTCAGTAGTTATCAGAAGATTTAATAGTTGGGGTTTTTTGTTTTTGTTTGTTTATCTGGTTGGTTGTTTTTTATTCTATTTTGATAGAAGTAAAGATGCTAATTTCTATCCCATTTCTCTTGGAATTTTCAAGCATAAGTAAAGTACTAAAAGTAGAATTAGCCCACTATTTGAAATTAATTAATAAACCATTTTAAATATATTTGGTACACCTTCAAGGATGAAAATATACAATCTATTACTAGGTCAGTTAATTAATTCTGAGAAATATGTTCTTCAAAATAAATTAATTATCAATAATCACCATCATTGCTATAATTAATTCAAGTGTCTTAATTAAGCAAAGAATTTATAATCTTTTATTTTGAAGAATAAAATAAAAAATGGGTGTTGTCATTTTTTTATGAAATAAAAGTGTATATTATACTGAAATTTAATTGAAAATTCCCTCCACATTACCATACTTCCACTTCCATATTTCGTACCTTTTTTAAAACAAGATAGTTAGACAACCCACAAAGTACAGGGGTTCTGAAAACAAATTTGATAATCAGTAAATCTCCTCAAAAGCATTTTGCAATGCAGCCAACAGAACTATGCAGTGACAGTCCATAACACCCAGTAAAAATCTTCCAAGGCCACACAAAAGAGCAATATATTTTTAGTGCTTAAAAACAATGAAAATATTCATAATTATAAGCACATTTTAAACCAAATTTTGTTTCTTTTAAACAGCAGAAAACAAGTGATAGAAATGCAATCTAGGGCCCTTCACCCTTTATGCTGTGTCATATGGCACCATCAGGCAGACTGAAACCTTTCTAATTTTTTTAGATGCAGATCCCAGTTTGAACCATCAGTAGTTACCTATTTTCTGTCCTCAACAGCAGGAAGAAAGGAATCTTTGACTCCTTTTCTTCAGAAAACCAGGACAGGCAGAATAGCACAAGACCATAAATACAAAGTATACTTGTTCAGTGGATGTGCTGGACAGGCTGCTCTGCCCTTCTCTTGCCAGGCACACAGCGCTTTGCTGGGGTGAAGGAACTCCCCCAAACTACTATTTCTTGGTATTAGAAAACCATATAAGCAGAGAGGAATCATCTTTCTCTCAGAGTTATTTTTCTCAGTTTGCCTGATGAATCATGGATTTTCATCATCTGGATTGCACTCTCAAGCGTTTCTGCAGAAACGCAAGGACTAAAAATACATGCTTCTAATGAGAGCTGAGATCCTGCCACAATCACATGACTCCACAATTAATGGAGTTCTCTTGCTCCTTTTGCTTTGTTTCTTTAGAGCTTGGTTAACTATAATTCTTTGTTTGTGACATGTGGATCATTTCCACAGCAACCAATTGAATTACCCCCCAAATCTTTGTAATAGGGAATAGGCAACAGGAACAGATGAACCCTTAAGAAACAAAAGCTTCTTACTGTTTACATGCAAATGTCCATAGAAACAACTAAATAATAAAGAAAATGTGGAAGATGCATAGAAACACAGGAAATATAACAAAGACACGATAAATGTTTATGTATTTTATAGTGTATATGTTCAGTATTTTTATAACAATATGTCAGATTTGTAATGACCACGATGTCTGTTCAAAGGCAGTAACAGCTAATGCTGTCATATTGAGCCTTAATGACTGGCAATGCTTATCTGTTCAGATTCATTTCTGGAAAGGAACCGTTATTTTTGGCAGAGGAAACAGTGAGATGACACCATTCATCATCACAGGAGCTAATGCTACCGGCACCATGTACCATGGATCCCACAGCCACGGAAACTGAGAAGCAGGATTTCTATTTTGGACATTATAGGAACTCTGCAGATTTGTTTCTTGCAATAATTTCCAGAAAATGTAAATGAGTAGTTACTTTTTTTCTTAAATAGTTATTCATAATTATCTTCCATTGCCACAAAGGCATTCAGGAGACTACCTATACTAAGAATTATAGTTCTCTCTGTATCTCTAAGGATGAACATCATCCCTGTTACTGTTGACATGGTAGAGCTCTGACCATCTTCATCTTCACCAGGTACCTAAACAGACAGTATGACCTCCAGCAACAGTGAAAATGCTTAGTAGCATAACTTACAAAATCAATAAGATTATCTTAAAAATAATGGTCCAATATTGTCCAGTGTGAGCACAGGCAATTCAATACGTGATTGTTCGTATTGACCTCTTTTATCTTACTTCTCAGGGAGACTGGGTAACAACTGCTACCTTCTCCATGTGTTGTGATTGCCTTCTGTCTCTTCTTTCATGGATGAAGATGTTTGCCCAGCATTATGGGCAGGAAAATTAATGCATGTTTTAGTTAGGCCACTAAGTGCTTTTGATGGAGAAACAGCATCCTATTTATTATCCAGCAAGTGTAGCCAGAGCTTCACTGTGCTCAAATAATGGGTGTATGATGATCAAAATGTTATAGAAAAGGCCATTATTTCTGGAGCCTGGCACTGATACAACATGGTTCTCTGTAAGAGGGCATGTACATTTTGACTCCTGTAACATTTTCCCCATTAGGAAACCTAAATACATACAAAACTTTGATATTGTTTCACACAAACGTTCCTAAAGTGGACAAATAATGTGTGTTAGCACTGAAACAACTGAGCCCATTTGCTCCTAATTATTTTTGCTATTCCCGAAGGAACTTTCAAGGTTGTGACCACCATATACTTGACCCTACCATTCAACCATTCAGAAATCAGAAACAATCCTTTAAGATAGAAATAGAAGCTGAAAACACTTGCTACTTTGTTGAATTGATCTGCTCTGGACCATTTGCCAACATCTTTAAAAATTCTAAATAAGAGTTCTGAATGAACATCCATAACTCTTTGTGCTAAATGAACGGTCAGTCTCTTTCCTTTATGATACATGATCTCTTACTAGCAGTTTTCATCCAACAGCAGACAGCAGCAGTAGTCTTGCATGTTGGTGACTATGACCCCCTTCCACCAGAACCCTTAAACCAGTCATATTTTCCCAAAAGCATTGTTCATTTCATGGCACTGCAAGATATAGGGCTATTTATCAACAGCAAAGACTATATCAAAATTCTTCAATGCACACAAGCACATATATATTCAGTATTTTCCTTCTTACAGCATGTGTTTCTCAGCTTTTTTTCCTTGGAAAATGCTTAGCTTATCAGGTCTATCTTACAGTCTCTTCAAGAGCTAAGAATGACTTCCAAATGACAGCAGTGAAAGAAATCTATTGATCCTTCTGCACATGACACCAGTACTCAGCTGCCTACCCACGCCAGCTTTTTCATCTGCAAAACCATCTCCAGAGGCCAAGTCCCAATTATAAGGAGATAGGCTAAAAATAAATTCACAGCTTTGATAACTTCTGTATTTCAGTTTAACTTGAGTCATAAAATTGGATCTAATACCCTCATTAGTGCACACTGCATATAATCACCTTCCTTCGGACCAAGTTCAACTTGATCAGCTATTTATGAACAGACCTGACTACAGACTGAATCTATCAGATGTCGAATTTCTCTCCATTTTCTCTTACTTAGAACAGTATAAGAATTTTGACCAGGGATTTAAATTCACAGCATTTAGGAAAAAGATTGCATTAATTTACAATATTGTATCAGTCACCATAGTCTAGCTCTCAGAAGTAACCTGAGTGTCCCACCAAACCCTGGTGTGGGATTCTGATATATTTTAGTCAGAATTTTAGTGCCCAGACATAGACTCACAGGCCTTCCAGACTCCACAGAGAAGCCCTATAAGCCCACCTTACACTTTTAGTTCTATCCCCCAAGGGCCTTGCAAGGAAGAGGGGATCCCTCACAAGACGCGATATGCTTCTCTGGTGAGCTCTGGAAGCTTTGGGATATATGGTAGGCAGTGCTGGCAGTCTCCATCTTTGAGACAGTTTGACAGGCTTTGACAAAACTTTACAAGAACTTTGTTTCCTCTATTTTTACCAACATCAGCAGAAACTCCAATACTCCTACAATCCAAGATTCAGGGTAAAATTGTTCTCAGTAATCACCAGCAACTGTATCTTTCCACTTTCCAAACAGCCCAATATAGCTGCTTTTAGCTCTCCGTAATCCTTGGGAAGGCCAATCCCTCATTACAATTTGCACAAATGTAATGTGATATTAGAGGCCTTGTAGTGTGGTATTAGAAGCCTGTGACCCTCCTCTTAGAAGGAGGAAGAAGGTTATGATCATGGCTTTAAGGGCTGCTGGTGGCCAGCTGCCACATGTGCAGAGACCCCCACAGGTTATCATTGTAAGAGAAAATCCGTTCCATCTGTGAGAGCCACAGAATCAAATGCTACAAGAGTCTCTGGCAACTTATTCTGGGGGCACAAACTTCTGTTATCCCTCCTGTTTCTCATCAGAAATATTCTTCACAAGTTCCTCTTTCCTGTTTCCCTAAAAAAATAGTTACACTGACTAGTTCTTGCAGCAGCTATTGATGCTACATCAAGAGATGCTGTAGCCGCTGCTGCTGTTCCTGTTCGCACGGCCATTTCAGTAGCACTCTAACATCTATTTCCATCTTCAGGCTATGACAGATCGGCCAAGTTCTTCTGCACTAGCTTGGGAAAAAACAAACTCATTGTCAGAAGTTTTGCAAAAAATCTTTTTCAAGCTTTTTCCTCAGGGCACAATTTGTTGAAAAACTGAAAAGGACAACACAAAACAAAGCAATTTCCTCAGAGCATACATGCTGCCAGAACTCAAGGGCCTTTTCCTCTGCCTCTCTCCACCTATTAAAGACAGGGCAGACTCACCTTCTTTCTTTTAAATCTTAGCTGAATCATGAAACAGTCTTGCTTTAACTCTTTTTAACTCATTCAATATTTTCTCACTTAATTTTGGAGCAAGATCTTCCATACTTCCCTCACTTAAAATTTTGAATTGTAACAGCTATTTAATAAATGATACAAGAATACTCTACAAAATGATCAAACTTACCCTATGGATATTAATAAAATCACATTCAAGTACTTACATTGCTTCTCTCTAACATCCTTACAGTTCAAGCTGCTGCTAGGATAAGGCACACACAGGACTTACTTACAGATTTCTCAGGCAGAGACCATTTCTTCTTGCATAATATCAGGTATCTGTGCAGTTCTTTACTACCCTACTTTAAGGAATATTTTAAGAAAAAAAAAGTATGCATTCTTCATTCTTTCTTCTTTCCCACAGTCAGCATTGACAATGAGATCTGAAGGAAAAAATATGAATTTATCTGCTCTTAGGAAAAAAGGTGCATGTATTTCCCCTCAAATCTGTATGTTTTAGTGTGGGTTACATACTCAGAATGAGCACCCCAGTTATCTCAGTTATATCTCAGTGATCTTATATCTTAAAGACCTAATGCACAAAATTTTCTATTATTCCCTTCTCAGGAAAAAAAAAAGGAGATTTTTAATTTGACTGAGGACACACAGGAATAGTCATTGCAAATAACTACTCTTCTAAAGCACACACACACAAAATAACTACAAAGAGTCAAGCATGAGTTAATATGCTCTTTGTATTTCTAGGGATATAATTTTCTTGTTTTTAAACCAACACCTTAATTATTCCACCAAAATTCCTTTAAAGCCTCAAATTATTTAAGCATGGTGTCATGCAGATGAAAAAATTTCTGAAAACTTAAATATTAAGTAGCCTCAAATTGAGCTGAAAAATATTTCATTAAAATGAAATTATAAATATGGACTTTTAATGCAATATTATATTTATACCATTTTAATTATAATCACAGAGAATCAGAACTTTCTACAAAAGTATTAAATTACTGGAAGACGCTCACTGTTAAGTGATAAGTGTCACTCTGAGGAATATGTTTTGTGATTAGGAACAAGTTGTAGAAAACCCAAAGGAGATTTGTATCTCCATTGCCCTTTAGTTTATTGAAACTGGAAAAAGGTATTATGTGTTTCAGAAATTATACTGTAAATTCAGACAATGTAATATTATTTTTTTACCAGTCAAAAAATTGAATAATACTATAAATACCTGTTACTATAAATACTATAAATATGTGACAAATAGGACAGCTAAACAAGATGCGGTAGGGACTTCTCAAACGGATGCAAAGCAGAGTGTCAGCATGTAGAGCTAGCCTGGTTTATTTAACTATGCTTGCAAGAACAGACACACTATTATCAAACTCACAGAATTTGAGTTAAAAGTAGAACTATGCAGAACTGTAACAAAGTCTGTTTTAGTTAGAAAGTAGAAACCCTGTCCAAGTGTTAGAATCCAAGTGAGTCATAGAGTTTAACAGAACTTTATTGTGTAAGATTCATGCACCTATTTTGGTAACTGGAGGGAATTTGAGTCGAATTCAGACCTCCAAGTCCAGGACAGCTTAATCTATAATGTCCTCATCCTATTAGCAGTTCAGCACCTACAGCCTAAGCTCTGGAAGTACTTTAAACTTACTATCGGTGCAGCCTGTATCTCAGTACAATCTGAAAATTACTTACCTGACTAAAGCCAACTGATGCACAAGGGAAACCAAAGGACAAGTCATCTAGGTTTCTCTGAAGCTCTTACTACAGTCTACAGATAAGATGGAGGAACTTAAATTCTGCCTTTGAACCAGAGAGATCCATTCCTTCCCTATTCTTACGAAACTTAATACTTGCAGATGTGGCTGATTACAGCACCAAGTATGATAGCAACAGTCATCTTCATAAAATCAGTGAATGTGAGATGGGCTTGCCCTCTGGTAGTGGCTAGGTTGAAGGCTGGGTTCAAACAGAAGCTTGGGCTTGAAGTACTCAAATGCAAATCCTTCACTTCCTACAGGTGGGCCCTGTCTCACAACAGGATAGTCTGGGTTACCACATCTCACAAGGTGAAGCAAAGCTATGGTTATTAGACCAGTAAGATGGTATGTGTGTGTGTGTGTATGTGTGTGTGCGCCTGTGTGTGCCTGTGTGTGTTTGTAAGGGGATGCCACACAAGCGAAAGAGAATCGCCCTCGGTATCTGGCCAGGTTGAAAGGATTCAGTACAAGGTGGGGAACTCCGCAGCGATGTTTTCTGACCGCCAAGCTGCTATGGCAAGCAAAACCATTTTAAAGAGAATACTTTCTAGATATATAAACACATACAATGCAGAACGCTAGTTTCTCTCCTGAAAGTGAGAAATTTTTCCTAACCAAACATACTTAGATTCCAAAGAGAAGCAGAAATTGAAATACACCCTGTGCCTAAAGCATCCTACTGGTTAGCTCAAGACATCTCCACACATGCCATCTCTGTTACACGTCTCTGCTTAGTATCATCAACAATAGCAGATGTTCTGAATAACCATTATGTTTCTTTATGTTTTTTTAAGTTCGTATAATACATTTGAATTTTGTAATTCTTACAAAAACAATTCCAGAACAAACTTTTGTTTGTTGTACAAAAATCATTCTGATTCCAGCGATCATATTGAGTAGATGACTAAGGATATGATGCAAAGTCACTAGCACCCCAGGAAAACAGGTTTTAGGGGAATTCTAGCCTTTGAATCAGGTCCAAAATAAACAAAACAAATGGGAATAAAATAGGAAGTATGACTACTATATGTTTTTAATTCAAAAACTGCATCTGTTAAAAAAAAAATCCAAAGTTAAAATCAAGTTGTCATTTAGGTAGGATTTATCAAGTACAGTATGCATACATCAACTTACAGGCAGATGAAAGGCAGAAGAAATGATAGTCACCAGTAAAAAGCAGGTAGGTGGAAAATGAATCACTTTGTCAAAGTTTCCCTAATGCATTCCAGAACACTGATGAAACCAAACTCCTTCACATAGTTAGCAATCAGGACCTTCCATGCCAGCCACAAGGCCGAGCTGGGGGTCATAACTGACAGTTGTTGATAGGCATTTGTCACAAAATCAAACATCCCTTGAGTGTTACCTTCTACAGCCCAGAAAGTTTCTCCTTTCTGTGGGAGTTAAAGAGTCTCCGAGACCCATCAGAGGCTCTCAGATATCCTGTTTCCTAGAACAGAAATTTCTCCTGGTCTTTTCATTCCTTTTAATACTGTTGCAGAATATTAATGCTATAATGTAAAATGCCACTGCAAAAAGCCCACCACAATTTTGTTTCACCATCTGCAACAAGAAATAGCCATTACTGACAAGGGAGCACAATGGACAGCTGATACTCTGCATACAGAGGCGTATCACAGTCCTGGGTGCAGGACTGTACCACGAGAGAAGATCCAGTGGTGTGTCAAGTCACGTCGTGGAGAAGAACATGCTTTTTAGCTTTCTTGTTTTGTTTTGTTGTTTGCTTTTTAGCAAACATAGTCAGGCCAGCCACAGTTTCCTAGGATCTTGCAATGTCCAGCAAGGAATGTAGAGTATCAAACAAATTATATACTCAAACTGTATAAAATTCCATGTAATTACTATAGAGTAATGAATAAAGGCATTACTCTCATAATATTTCATATCTCTGCATGTTAGATAAAATGTAATGCATTCTAAAATGTTGGATCCAATTAAAAATATAATATTTTTAACAAAAGTTTATACATCACACATTTAAAGTAAGGTCCATATCTGGGTTATATGCCCTTGGAATATTAAGCCTTATAAACCATTAATGATTTTTTTTTTCTAATTGCCTCAGAATTTCAAATGCTGATACAAAGAAACATCACATTTCACATCCTGGTGCAACTAATATCCTTTTACACACAAGCAGCAAAGAGTTAAATAAACACAATGTGGAGACATTATGTCTTTCCTTTATGTATACACACAAACCTGATTTTTTTCCTTTACATACCCACACAAATCTGAACATAAGCAAATCCAACCAATTTCACAAAATGCTTTATACTAATATGAATATTTATTCTGTTAAAGGAATAGTTCTGACTTATGGTCTGTGCAAGTATGTTGGAGGAAGATATGAGAGTAGAAAAAGGAAGAACATAACAAAAGCCTTTTTCATAAAGCCGTAGACATACTTTTGCTAATGGTACACTGAAGACTTAGATTAGAACAATATATAGAAAAAACATAACATAACTGTTACAGCTCTATATTAGAAGTCATCAATCTTTGATATCGAAAAAATTAACAAAGAACCATTTTGAAACCTCTTCAAAGGCAGAAGTAAATACGCTCTCTAAAGCTGCTAAATCTTTTACTATACAAAACTTATTCATGTCAAACTTATGAAGAGTAAAATTTTCCATTGACATGTTCTGTGAAGGCAAGGAAATAGCAAAGAAATATCCCTTTCACACTTTATGAAAGCCCACAAAATCGCATCTGATTTCCCTGCATTTAATATTTTCATATGTTAGACAGAAAAAAGACAAATGCCAAAAAAAATGTGGACACGTTCATTTCATAGACTCAGGACAGATCTTTAAGAAACAGAACATAACCGATTAATTATTCAACAGGTCTTATATTCCACTATTAAAGGGAAATGAAATAGCTCCCTGCTTGGCTGTATTATTGAGATTTAAAGCAATATAGGGAAAAAAAAATCATCCCTGTAGAGAGAAGATCGTAATATAGATTCAAGGAGAATTCTTTCTTAATACATAGTGTATTTTCAACCACAGAACAGTTTTATAAACTTGTAAAAACTCAAATATATCCTTTCCAGAAAGCATCAGATAAATATTTTTAGTTGACCATTTGTTTTTCTCAATGATATTGCAGAATATAAAGTAAAACTCATAGTTAATTTGATATAATGAAAAATGTATGAAACACAATAATACCTTCCACTGGAATATGATTAAAATTAATTTCAATCACCATTTCATGATTATTCTGTTAGATGACTCTATTGAAATACAAAAAAATGTGTATGTATTGAGATTTCATAGGCAAAACAAAAAAGCAGAGTCATTTTCTGCATTTTACCTTAGCTTTACTAACAAGTCATTCACAAGATTTTCTCTGATGTTTTTTAAAAATACATTTTCAAACAGGAAAAGTTCACAAATGTTCATGCACTATACTGGCTCAACTCCTATCCAGCTTTATAAAATGTCTCCTAAATCTAACTTCCTATCTGTCCTCTAAGCATGCAATTCTATTCTGTTTATTCAGGCAAGTTAAAGGAAGGTTTGCCTGAGCAATAACTAAAGAACTGGATCTTCAGCTTGCCTTTTGAATAGGGAGATTTTTATTTCCTGGTCTTCCACCTGAGAACAACTCCTTCAGATTCTGCAGCTAGATATGTTTCTTCTGGAATTGTTTCCAGCAGGACTGAAACTGTTTTTTTTTTAATGGTAATCCCCTCCTGCCCGCTCTGAAATAAGGCCTATAAAGTGTTATAGTGAATTTAAGAAAGTACAGCAAAAAAGCCTTATGCTTTCCAAATAATCATATTCTACTAATCCACAGCCAGTCTAAGCTGTATAGTGAATAATTACTGATCAGGGAAGAAAAATCTTAGCAGACATTTAGCAATGAATAATATGAGTAATAATATGCAATGTATAATAACAGTAATATATAAAGTTAAATATCTTATAGCTCCACTTTCACCTTTTAAAACACAGTTCAAAATGTTCTTGACTATGAATTAGCAGTGAAATCACATATTTCGCACAGTAAGTACTTACATTCCGCATATTTCTGAAGCTGAGAGAATTCTCCAGGACTAAGGTTAACCCACTTCTCCTGGTTCGTCATAATGGCAGTAAGGCTCCTCATTAAATATCAGAACAGCATGCCTTCCAACCCGGGGGATATAAATTCCATATGGTTTCGTGGTTTCAGTTCACAGTGCTTGGAGACTTCAGAGATGGCATCGGTCTACATGAAGGAAGCTTTTGATGCTATGAACTGTTCCCAAATTGTTGATTCAGTGATGAGTTACAACGCTGTTAAGAGAAAGACAAATATGAGAAGTATAAATACCGGTTTTACTAATGGAATAATTATAGCTGATAAACATGTTTTTTCTTATATATTATTTTGCTCTGAATTGGTTCATATAATATTTGTTCATAATAAATATTTGGATAAGTATTCACAATATACACTCCAAACTTTATAATTCCAAATATTTCTGTACAGCAATACTAATCAAATATTACCCACTGCTTATGATCAAGATGTATCCGCACAGTCTGAGCAGGTATATTTCTGTCCCAGTAATAACCAGTGTAATAGCAGGCACCATCAACATGTAGACTTAGTTGTCTGCTATAAGTAAGTAGCACTAAGTAGACTTAGTTCCTGTGATTTTAGGACTGGATTTAGGCACCAGGGTTTATAATAAATTATGCAATTGTATGGTACTATGTGAGATTGTCAAAAATACTATATCACTTCTATCTGCGCAACTCAAAAATGAAATTAATTATTCTAGTGACATATCATGGGTTGATTTTTATAATCTGTCTGAACACTGTTGAAAAGATCATTGAAAAATAAAATCAAATATAACAGTTGGTACTGCTCAAGAATCCACTCAGGAAGGAAGATTAAATTGTAGGTGTCACTCCAGTTTTATGTAGTTTCGAACTCTGTAGAATAGACATTACAAAGGTAATGCATTACCAGCACTACTCGCTCCACAACAGGTAGTATACTTTTAATTTTAGCAAACTGAAAGTCAGATACCTCATCTGAGATAGTAGTTATTTAGGGTTCTCTCTTTAATCAGCCAAAAGAGACAGATGAACCAGACAGCAATGAATCCCTCTATTTTCAACATAATTTTAAAATGTGGTAAATTGCCTTCTTGTGATATTTATCATTCTTTATTGATTATAGAGGTTGCACAAATGACAGGTTTAGGATTGTAAGGTAATTTTAGATGTAAGAGGAATCTCTTTATGTGTCTGGCAATGGTGTTATTTACAACGGTCACATTATGAAAATAGCAAAGGAGAAATTCAGACAAGAAGCTACCAACAGAGTAATGGAAAAAATGCTAAGAAAGAAGACTAACGTAGCTGGAGGGGAAAGGGAGAGGGAGGGAAAAAAATTACAGGGAAAACAAAAAGACTAAGTAGCTTGGAATAGTAGTATGTGTAGGACAAGTATATTCATCCAATGATAGTCAACTTCTTTCTTCTGTAACATAAACATTAGAGCATCATTCCTGGACACAGAAAAAAAAAGGTGCAAAATAAATGAAGCTAACGACATAAGAGCACTACCTGAGCATAACACTTAACACTTCTAAAGTTAAGAATAAATTGACTGAAACATTTGGAAGAAAGTCCAAATAGCACTTCTGAGAAATCAGAGATACAATTAACACACGTATCTCTGTAAACTAATTTGAGTACGTTATTTTATCTCAACTTCAGTGCCAGTGAATGCTGTTACTGCACCCAACCCTCTCCTGGTGACAGACATTGGCATTAAGAGTTCAAGGAAGGTTGTCTGAGTAACAATACTAGCTGTTCAACTTCCTCCTTGGCTGTTGCCTTGTCTTTATAAAATCTGAAGCAGAGGAGATTCCTGCGCTCTTCATCTTTTCAAGTTAGAATAAAACATAAAGATAAGGTAGAAGAATCATATTTAGAAACACTAATTGAACAAAAACTAATTGGAGCATGTGGATTATGATTAAAAAAGTAACATTAAGGTGGATAATGACGTCTAAGAGTAAGGTACATCATCCCTCAAACATCTGTGAGACAACCTCAGTACCAAAAAAAAAAAAAAAAAACAGATCAATAAATACAAAAGGTAAAAGTGACCAGGCAGAAAGCTTTTATCCTGTCTTGGGAGCCTCATTCCTCTTAGTTACAACAAGAGAAAATTCACTTAGGTCATCAGACACTTTTTGATCAAATTAGAAGTGTTTCATTTTTGACAGTTGATTAGATTATATTGAACACAGTCTTATATTTTCAAATAGATTTCCTCCCTCCCCCCATCTTCTTGACAATTGATTAGGTTTTATTGATAATGGTTTTATATTTACATGGTTGATCTAACATATTTAAAAATTTCTACAACAATTTCATTTGGCATTAATTCTTGCATTATTAATTACATTATCCTCATTAGCTGTAGAAGTTAACATTGCTGAATGCTGTACTGTTAGAAATCATGCCAGGTATTTAATTTATTTAATGAAAATATTTATGATTAATAGCCTACCATTTGAATTGTTATCGCTAGCAAGATAATAACTGGTGTGGGATCTGAGCTGATCCATCTATTCATGTGGAATGTCTTGTTCGTAGTACGTGGGCAGTGAAAACAAATATCTTCCTCCCATTTGTCTTTCCCTTCTCCTTCCTTAGAGCTAAAGTCTCACCTCTGAGACAGGGTATACTTTCCCCTTTACTGGACACCCAGGCTGCTGCACAGAGAAGTTTTGGGAGAAAAGGTACATGATCTGATTGAAGACACAAGGGCAATGGAAAAATTTGGCATGGGTTCAGCATTCCATAGGGAAGAAAAATGTAGCCTGTGTGTAAACCCACAGTACTACCATGGAGGATATAAGGCAATGCTATTACCTCGGAAATCTCCAAATGCAAAACTTGCCTTTAATAAAAGACTGGGAGGAAATCTAATAGAACCAATTTACCAAGTTGAACCCTGGAGCAGTAATGTTGAAATGGGCAGTCTTCTGAGAACGAGCCCCTGGTCCTTGGAGAGCTGCAGCCAGGTCCTCTATATCATCTCCACGTACATGTTGTAGGAACAGGCACAAACACAATGCGGAAAAAAAGGCTCTGCTAAAGGAATCTAATAGAGGTTTCCTTTTTTGTGTGTTCTACTATGTTCTACTTCACAGGAGGTATCTCAGATCCAAAAAAGGAAACACAGCCTTCCTACATCCATTAATTAATAATCATATTTACAGCTTTTATAGAAGCATTTTTTTCATTTTACATAGATGATTGTTATACAGATACTAAGGCAAAACGCCATCAATGCATACTTAAGCTCTATGGTCTTATCTGTTCATGTGTTCAGGTAAATGTTTCATTTCAAGATGTTCAGTATTTCACACAAGTTTCTTAAGTTCCGTAAGTGTTAATTTATATTGTCTTTCTTAGTAGAGTTTAATTTAAATGCATTCTTTTGCATTTTACTGTTCTTCATTTTAGTACTCCTAGGTATGTCATGCAGTGAGTGAACTAAAGCCAAGTACATGAAGAGGAAAGTGGTAACAGGGATAACACAATAACAAATGAAACATAAAATCTTGAACTAAAACATTAATCAAACGTGCTTGCTGGCAAGCAAATAAAGATCAACAGTACTAAACAGATATAAACGGTGCTTTGACCTCTCCATGCAGAGATAAATTACTTTGAAAAACATAGTATAGTATACAGTTAAAATATACAGGATGTCAGGCAAGGAACCACTGAGCCTCTAAGAGTTTGACCTGCCAGGAAATGTGAATTTGTGCAAACATTTTGTTTGTACAAAGCATCTGGTTTGGTAAGATCCACAATCCTCTTTAACCAGAAATGAAGCAGAACTTACAAATAAGATAAATTTGAGACTCTTTGTTAATAAAACATTCCTTTTACTGGAAAAGAAAAAAAAAATGAAAAAAAGGTCCTCCTTTCTCCCCGACAATAAGAATTCTTAAATTTCCAGTCTCCCTTTTACAATGTGTATACCTTCAGGACCATCAGGACACAGATTTACAAAGTTTTCTGTCAAGATCCCTATGGGGTCACATACCCAAACTAGCAAGTAAAGCTTTGTTTAAAAACTCTAATAATCAAGTTACTTAGCATTCAGCTAATGATGCTAACAAGCTTAGATTTCCAGGAATTCCTTATACCACTGAGATTCCCAGCTACCCTGAGAGAGCCCTAAACCAGGCTGAGGAAAGCAGAAGAGAAAGGAATAGATAATGGATTAAAAAAGCAAAGGCCATATCCTCTCTACAGCAGTCTCATCAAACAAACTATTAGGTAACAGTTCACAAAGCAGGACAAGAAGACAGCAGTCCTCAGTCCTATGGTAACAACTAGTGGCACTGGGTTCAGCTTGAAACTTTGATGCTAGATGATGACCATATCGACTGTGAAAGCACATCCAGCCTCTCAAACCATCCAATTCCCTCTGCTTCTTCCTGAACAGGAGAAAGGCTTCTTCAGGAGCACATCGCCACTGCAAAGACTGAAGACATGAAACTGTTTCTTCATGGGAACGCATACCTTAAGGTTCTTTATTTGCCAATCATTGCAAGAAAGCCTAAACAGCCTAGAAAGTAAGACTGAGGGCAAGGAGTGTAGGTGACCAAGTATCTTCCATGTTATAAGACTGATGCCTTCTGATCAAGGTTTCAAGTACTTTCTTCCCACTTTCTTTGATTTGCTAACTCCAAAAGCTATGTGGGAGTTTACTTAGCTATGTGGGAAACTAAAGCTAATAAGTGATGAATTCATTTAGCCATCCATGGAAAATCCATTCATGCTTTTCTTAGGAAACAACAACAAAAAATAAAATAAAAAAAAATAGAGAAAAATAACTTGAACTATAAGGAGACAAATTTCCTTCCAAGGCGACTATAGCTCTCCACAACAGGACCAATTAGTGATTTTGCCTGAACAATAGAAATAAATAACACGAAATGTTTTATACCTTAGTTGCTATGGAGGCTGAAGCAATTACGGTTTTCAGTAATTTAGCTTTTCTGCATAGAATGTACTTAACATTTCTTTCAATTGTGTCCTGCAATTTCACCATGGTTATTGGGGTCTAGTGATTTCAGTGTGGGTGACATGATGGATTTTCCAAAACAGAATTTTTACATGTCAGCTACCACATGTTGACAGACTACAGTATTAGCTCCTGAAATCAGTTCAGGAAGTAGCAGTGTTCCTTTACTGACAACATATAAGTATTTTCCTCTGAACACTCGGTGTCTTTTTCAAATTTAATCTAACAATGAAAAAGTGCATATTTAATGAACACTTGTGGAAGAGGAACTTAACCTTCACATATAAAATACATCATCTTGTGATCATATTTTAAAATCTATACAACATTAGCATGTATGGGATCATATTGAAATATTTCTGCTCTATTTAAGCAGATATATTCAAAATATGCAGTATTTCCTGGGCAATGAATGACAAACTTTGCTATTGAACTTCTGTCCTAAAGCTGTTATTATCAAACCAGCTGAATCAAATATATATATTTATAAGTGTACAAGACTATTTGTGAATAAATTCTAGGAAATCATTTCACATCTTTTGGAAAACAGTCTCTCAGCTGTACTTCAAATTCATTTACCTGAATGTTTATTCTGAATGTAATCTTAGTGTCATTCTTTTTCAGTTTGGCAAAAGATGTTTACTGATGTAAATTATCATAACTTTGAAATCTAAACATTGATACAACTTCTAACCTTGTTGAAAATCTCACCCATGAAATGTAAAGAAACTTCAACACAAATCAAAAGCATGTATATTTTTTGACTACTTTAAATCTCAAGTGTCCTAGTTTGGGATAGATAAGAATATCCATTAACATTTTAATAAAAAGATTTGGATGGTATTCCTCAGAGAAGCAATAATTCTAATCCTCCTCAAATAATTTATGCGGAGCATATCAGTAAACACTGGGGACATGTAGCACAAAAGCTATTGTGTCAAGTTAAGTATAATACCTGAATCTTTGAGAAAACATTTAATTAATACATTTTTGTGATAGAGAAATATTAGCAATAAACGCTACACACCAATAAAAATTGATCAGAATATACTGAAAAGAAAAGGAAAAATAATAAAAAGAGATATATGTTTAATAAAACCACTTAATATATCTGATTACATTTTAAATACAGGAGTACATTTTCTATCTATACTTTAGTTTGCTCTTAATGTACCTTAATTTCATTACATGAGTATTTTAGAAGAGACTTTACATCTCAGATTTTTCCAACTCTTTCTAGGCTTGTTCTTTCCAGGTAATTACGTTAAAATTTACTAAGTTAGAAGAATTACATCTGAATTTCTTTTTTCTTTTCTTTTTTTTTCTACTAAAAGAAATACTGAAATAAATGAATTTGGCATAGGATGCTGGACAAGAGAACACAAGGCTGTATATATGCTGACGCATTGTAGGTTAGGTAGCCATCACAGATGGTTTTCTTCTTTCTTTCAATAATATAATTAAATCAAATAAGTTGACATATTTCAGGCTGGGTTTTACTTTGTGCTTATGAGGCAAATAGAGTGATGGCATTAAAAACTCCTGCATTTCACTTTTTTTTTTTCCCCCAAAATTGTATGTATGAAATTTGATAAGTTACTCTTTTAAAAAAAAAAAACATTTTTCATCAATCACTATTTTTCATTAACAAATCTGTCCTGGCACTGTTTGTTCTAGGATTAAATGATTATTTACAAATATACTGAAAAGGAAGGTAGTTAGGAGGATCACACCAAAGATCAAACCCACCAAAACATGGAGTTTAGACAAAAGAATTTCTAGGAAAAGGGTGTTAATATTTGAACATTGGCAAGTTTCAGAAATACACAGTATGTCACCTGAATATGAAGTTCTAAGTACTCCTAAAAGAGGGCTGAATCAGAAGCATGTGACTGGTGTTAATAAATGACACAAAATAATCTCCTACAAATTACTAATGAATTTGATAGATATAACAGTTCTTTTGGAATAGAGCACACGTGGCAAGCCACTGGATAAATCATCCTGCCAAAAGAATTAATCAAAACTCTCCACAAATTACACACTACCATGTTTTTATTCACCTAAAATCTTCAAAGTTCAGAACAGAAGAGAATAAACATCTCAGAGGTAAACCCTTCCTTCAAAAGTATGAATTTGTCACCTTCCATAAAAAACAGCTTTGGAAGCATATCCTTCTGAGCGTATTCTACACAGATTCTACACTACTGGCATCGCAAGTATCTGAGTTCGTATCAGCAGAATATTAAGCTTTTTGACTCCTCTTTGCCATGTGTTGTTCCTCTTTTCTTTCTCTTCCCTCTCCTGGGATAAACTATAAATTCAGCATAACAATTAACTTCGTTAGAGTCCTTTTGTTGGTGATAAGCTACATGCTTTTTGTTTAATTGTTTGCTCTAATTAATCTCTCCATACTTAGGTGCTCTAGGGGTGGTTACATTAAAAGAAAGGGGAGCTGAAAAGAGTAATTTACAACTGGTGAAGATTTCTGATGATTCTTAATTTCCTGGGGCAGAAATTCCTGCTTCACAGTCGGAAATAAGCCTTTGAAGAGATATGCTTTAGTCTTGTGAAAAAATATTCCACTGTGCTGGAGGAGAAGATTTGTTAATGGCTGTCCTCATTCCAAAAAGTTTTATGCACTTTTAAAATATACCAGGAACATGGCACTTCAGTTCCATGAAGTTCCACTTCAGTTCAAAGAAGACGTGAGAATATGAAACTGATTTAATCTTCAACAGGAAATCTACACAGAGCATAGAGAACAGGTTAATGGGCAGGTTAATGGATTTTGTGGTAGATGGGCATGCCACCTGGTTTTCTACTAGCTGAATGTTTTTTGTCGTCCTTCCATGCCCAGGGAGATAACTTCATGCAGAACCTGATTAAACTATTGCAGTCCTGAGATGTGAATAGCCTGTGCTATGGCACCGTCCACTGACAGAGAGCAGAGTCTTCTAGATGATGGGAAATGGCTTCATATTTAATCTCTGGTATTACTACTTAAAAGTTCAGAGACAGTGAATTATCAAAAAGGATACAATGAAAGGGGGTTAGGCCATTGCCATTGAAAAGTGTATCCTCAGCCAAACTATGTGATAGCAGCAGCATTTCAAAGTACTAAACCTTCTTTACCAGCACAACATCTGTCTTGCTCAAATTTAGTTCCTGGCAGCTGTTAATTTCTGAGGTTTGCAAAGAATCTGTAATCATCATCAGCTGTATATTCGTAGCACTTGAGTTGATGGCATATGCACACCACCTTCAATGACGAGGATCTCAAAGTATCGTATTACATGAGCAAGATAGTTTTACTGAAGCAACATTAGGAGAAAAAGGGTAGAGTAGACACAGCATCCTGCAGGCACCACTCCTCTACTCCCCACACACATCCAGGCAGTGCTGAAATCCATGAGAGACCTTTTCACAGCTCATGTTACCCACAACTAGTACTTACAGGTAGCTTGTCTCTATCTTTCACCTCTTCTAATAGCACAAATATACCTGTCTCCTATCCCACCTTACATCCTTACCAACTTTCCTTTAGGCAATTGACCCCAAACCATAGAGGGAACTAACTTTTGTAGAACCTCACACGAGAGATTTGGTCAGTGACAAAAGCACATTCTCTAATTAATGGCCCTTCACTTGTTTTTCTCTGGGGAAGACTTACAGATCTAGGCACGACTGTAATACTTTGGCACATCTCTCAGATGGGACAACAACATCTCAATAGCTGTGCTGAATATTTCAGATGAATATAAAATGACACAAAATGCATGACCTCCATCTACTGATACAAGGACATGAACACTACTCATAATATAAATGTTTAGACCTTTACCAAACATTTAAACAGGTTAAGCAGGCTCCAGATTTTTTTTGTAGCTAACAAATGCCACATATTTCTCTGAAATTTTTGGTTACCTAAAACATGAGGAATAAATTACTTCAACAGAAAAGATAATTGTATTGTACTTAAATTGCACTTTTATTCAGACTAATTTTGTGTTCTTTCTCACTGTGTTCAGTTCAAACTATCATCTTATTTCACCAATTTCTTTGTTTCTTCCTCTTTTTGCCATTTAAACTTAAAAAAAAGGAATGCTTTTTCCTATTGTCCCTTGAGATTTTTTAGCCTGAGCTAGCATATATTTTTCTTGCATTTTTTAATATATATTATTTTGTCTGGATAAAGCCTTTGTATTTGGTTCAGTTTTAGTCATTATTCCATTTCCCTTGTCGTTTTCTCACACGTTTTTCTCTGCAGTTCCACCTACTTATCTTGTCTCCTAAAATGGTACAATTTTAATTTTAATTAATTCTCCTCAAATCTAAGTTTATGCTTTTATGTAGCAGTCCTTGACATTAATAGTATTTCTCTTTTAAGCATGATTACCTAAATATATGAGAAAGGCAGGATTTTTCAGAAAATAATAATATGTTTTAGTAACGCATAAGGCTTTCAGACACACAAGCCTTCCCTCAAATCTGAAAAATAGATGCAGAAAGTTTCAAAGTCAATTATCCCACCTCAAGTTATTTATGTTACTTTATCTTATAGTTTGAAAGACAAGAGTAGTTATTACCCTTATTGCGGGTCTGGACTACATGCTAGGGACTACTAGCTGATTTTCCCTGCTTTATATCTAGGTTTTGGGACATCCAGTGTTGACTGAATAGATGATCCTGAAACTATCAGGATCCTCAAAGGATACCTCAAAGGATACAAGGCACATACACGTACATATACTTTGTGCAGCAAAATTACTCTCCTAGAGAAAAGGAACAAGGTAGGCAGCCAGCAGACTGCTGGATGCAGTCCTCAGTGTCTCTAAGCAAAAAGCTCTCAGCAAGGCCAGGGACAGCAGTTAGGTGGGTGACACAAGCCGGGACAACACAAGCCACACGTCTGCACATGCAGCCCATCAGGGTATGCCTTCCTTACCCTCCTGCCGACCTCCCCCAAGCCCAGACCCCAGTGATGACCCCTCCGGGGAAAGACAGCAGGAGGGTCTGGGCAGGAGGGCAGCACTGGCTCCAGAACAGGGGCAGAAGACCCCTGATGGCAGCAGCAATCCCACAGCCAAGTGACGGTAGAGGTCACTGCCTCAGCCTTTCCTGCCCCTCAAGGGTCACTGCACTGCCTGCCCTTGGGAGCTGGCGAAGACAAATCTCAATTCTACTACCATCGATTTTTCTTTCATACACTACTGATCAACTCAGGAACAGACTATGGAGAAGATTACCCAAGTAAAAGCAAAGGATAAACCTGTGCAAAATGTATGATGTTCTGATACTCTAAAAAGCCATTCGCCTTATGTATGCACTTGTCAGAGAACTTGCTCTACCCCACCCTAGGACAACAGTTTTGTCAACTTGGAAACAATTTCCCTCACTTTTGCTGGGATGCATTGATGCATTTTCTGTTCCCCATCATCCACATAAGGAAATCACAGGATTTAGCCCGAGTTCCAACTTTAGCACTTAAAAGGATATTTTGAAACTTCGAAGAAGCTCAGGTGCTCTTGCATTGTCTCCTATACATCAAACTTTATGATCCTACTACTGCTTTAGTTATCAGTTTCAATAGAATTAAAAAAAAAAAAAGAAGCAGCAGCAAGTTTGAGAGCCCTCTGTTTCAATGAAGTTATTCAAGACTTTCTGCTATAATTCCTTTGTATAGCTCAGGCTATAGAGCAGACTAGACAGAATCAGTAAACACCATAGTGGAATTTCCTTCATTTACCTGTCTTGTACAAAGAGGTCACTAAAGATTTAGATGTTTTATGAAAAGTCTGTATATGAAATATACATATTACAGTGTTTGAATTTAATTGAAGTCTTGCAAGAGGGAAAATATTTTTAGCAAACAGATTTAGGAGGGCTAAAAGACTTATTTTCTATTGTTTCGTCCTGAATGGATCTATAAAAGTTTTCAAATTGAGAGATTTTCAAGTCTTTTGGGTGGTCTATTGTTATCAGTAGGCACAGGGTTTACACGCGTAACTCTTTTTTCTAGGACCACCCATATAGAACTAATTTCTGTGGATGGAAGAATTCTTGAATTTAAAAATTAAAATTATCCTAATAGAACTGGTTGTTTTGTTCATTAAATGATATACAATTTATAAAAAGGGCATTCTTTTTCACTTGTTATATACTAAATCATGCAAAACTCAATTCTTCTGAAAAAGTTCATTCCTCTTATCTTTGTATCAGATGAATATCAAAGCTATGTAATCCATAAGTTATTCAGTTTACTAATGCCCCTCTATTTTGGCATAACTTGCTGGAATAAAAAGAAAAGAAAAAGGCAAGAACAATTTTCTTCTCTTTGCCATTCAAACAAAATATCAAAGATCACCTAAAACTTAGTAAAATTCCATGTTCAAAAGGATAAAGTGCATTTAAGATAAACTTGTTTTACAAATTCCAATAGATATTCACAGGTACATTTTTGTTGTGCCTGACTGCCTTTTATAAAGAATTCTCTTCTTTATGCCGATATTTGCAATAAACAAAGAGAGAGCTAAACCCCCCCTCTAATCTTTTATCATTTGAAGTATGCCTAGCAATAAGCATTGTTCTATCTGTTGCTAAAAATCAAAGGAGAACTACTAAGCACACAAAAAGGGAAGAAATAAAAAGAGAGAAAAAAGCATATCCTGAATCCAGAGATATCCACCCATAGCAGGTCATATACCTTCAACCAAATCTGTGCTTCAAAGTGATAACGGAGCACCAGGCAGAAAACAGGCAGCAGCCAGATTAGCAGTCAGGTAGCCTGGGCACTGGCCATTCCTATGTGGTAACTTGGTGTCCCAGACCAGGAAAGCTACACCCTGATGTCAAGCACTGCCTAATTTTCCCTAATTTTTTCTAATTTTCCCTAAGTTGGTTTATATATCCCATTTTGAAGAAACGAAGTGGAGATCTGGAGTTCCTAAAAATGAATATTTAAGACCTTTTGCTGAATTTTTAGAAGTGACCAAGAACTCTGGCATAATTACTGTAAGTTCACTACACATACTGAAAAAATTGTTCGCAAATAACTTGCTCACTATCACACACATCACAAGAAATGCGTGGAAAACACAAGAACTGAGCTGAGATCTGTAACTGTATTTAAACACATGAACAGTGTTAATTTATGTAAGGAAATAAACCAGTTTCACTTCTTAACAGCTTTATTTTTGCCTATTAACTTTGAACTGGAAAAAGCTTGGCATGTATATAGTAGCTGACAATAAAGTTGCATAATATAAAATTTATCATTTATACTTTATTACTAAAAGCATTGAATTTTAATTAAATTTCCCCCTATCTCTCTCATTTCAGCTTTAGTTACTTCTCCATTAATTAAAACAAGAAATGGTTCAAAGAAAGTGTATGCTGCTGAGGACACAGATTCAGCTATACATATCCAATATGGTCAGCATTCTGGGAATCTGGGGCTGCATCTAAATTCCTGGATTCCACGCTGGGGACCTACTTGGAAAATTCACCAACTCCCTTCCAGATCAAGCAGCTCCAGCTCCTTTCCAGGAAGATGTGCAAGCCCAAGCCCTGCTCAAAACACAGCTGAGAAGAGGCAGAGAGGCACATGCCAGAAATGCTCCCAATGCACCAACTTCTTTGTCCCTGTAACAGCTCCCTAAACTAAGGGAAGGTGGAGATATTGAGCAACAGCATAGAGGACCTGCCACTGTAAAGACTGGGGTCTTTGAAGGATAATTATACAGAGTTATCCTAGTATTATACATGGCCTATATTTTAGAACCTACATATGATAAAGTTCATAATTTTGAACAACTATATTTATCTATAGATACATTTCAATAAATGCATATTGTGTCACCTCAGAATACCCTGGTGAAAATAAACAGCCCTTCATACCTTCATACTATTTTAATTATTCATGACTAACAGCTCCCTAAACTAAGGGAAGGTGGAGATATTGAGCAACAGCATAGAGGACCTGCCACTGTAAAGACTGGGGTCTTTGATGGTTCTCCTTTTTTTTTTTTTTTTTTTCAGGATAATTATACAGAGTTATCCTAGTATTATACATGGCCTATATTTTAGAACCTACATATGATAAAGTTCATAATTTTGAACAACTATATTTATCTATAGATACATTTCAATAAATGCATATTGTGTCACCTCAGAATACCCTGGTGAAAATAAACAGCCCTTCATACCTTCATACTATTTTAATTATTCATGACATATATCTAGCCTTTGAAACAATAGGTTTCACCAATAATGGTAGCAACCTCTTACAGTACAATTGCTTAATGAGTTACTGTCAGAGCTGGCACAGATAGATCAATCGTATTTATTAGTTATATTAATTATGAATCAGATTACTTTTAAGTATTTTTATATTCGTACCTGTAGAGTACTCTATATGAAACTAACAAAGTTTCAGTAAAAAATGTTAAAACAAAATATATGCTCTTTTTCTGTCAAAAAGTCCAAAAGAAAATCAACTGTGTTTTCTTGCTAATCTTACAGGAGACACTGTATGCATTTCAGAGGTATAGGGTTTTTTGTTTTTCATTTTATTCTTCCGAGTAGTCAAAAGAGTTAATATTCTAGGAGGCTCAAAATAGTCCAACAGTCCCCAAAAATAAAATAGCAAGCTTTTCTTGTTTAGCACAATGTGGGGGATGTTTTGGTTAGTTTTCAAGTTATGCATATTTTTCAGATATATCAAAGGTTGCAAAAACGCATTTATTCTCTCTTATGGGACATCACAATTGCTCCATTTGTGGTAAGTTTGCCCTGGGACATAACATTTTACAATGAAAATTGTGCTACAATGGTGCACACTGTGCCATCTGTTTCAGGAAGAACTCTCCAGTGATTTCTATGGAGAATAGTCTCCTTAAAAGAATAAATGGAACAATGTGTCCCGAAGTACTCTTTTACCTAGCTTAATTACTCTTCTGAGTATTATTCTGAAATTTAGCAATCCTTAGCTGAAGCACCGCGACTAAGGTAGCTCCTTAGTTTAATTCTGTTCCGAAAGAAGCTAGTGTACAAGTGCTGAACATTGTACATGTCATGCCTGCAAAGGCAGACCAGGACCCCACTTTGGGGCTTGGGGCCATGCAGGGAGTCCAGACTTCCTCTTTCCCAGGACACAAGTCCTGCTGGGACCCTCCTTTCTGCTCAGCGTAGCAGCGTTGCCCCTACCCACATGTGTAAACAGGCATGGACCTAGAGATGCCAGCTGACCATAAGTCCATTAGACCATGACAGTCTAATGTCACCCTCACATGTGACCAGTGCCATCTCACTCCATCCACAGGACATGCTCCAAACAGTGCTAATCACAAAGCCAGGGGAAAAACTTTGGGAAAAAAACAAAAGCTCTTTGGAATTGTCAACCAGAGGCTCAATACAGTAAACAAATCTTTCTATGCCAAATACGTCTGGTGCACTTCAACCACTCAACAGAACATCAAGGGAGGTGGGGGAAAGGAAGGGTCTTGCTTGGTTATTATCTACTCCCTTTTAAAAATAAAATATTTCTCCCATATAAAATGCAACTATAAACTTCAGTGCCATGAACTTGCCATGACCTTCTGCATTTACTCATCTTAGAGTATGAGATCTCTATACAAAGCAACCATAAAGTTCTGATTTAGGTTCAGATTTATTATTTTTATAACACATTCACAGAAGAGCATTCCCAAAAGTTCCCTGGAGAAGGCATCTGAACCCCCTTTCAATAACAACTCTTCTGCATCAGTATAACCTTTATATTACCTCATGTCTCATTTAGACATAATTAGGACAAAGGCCTCCCTGTTAATTTTATAAAGCTGTTATTGTATAAGAATGTTTCCAATGTTTTCTCAGAATTACCAGTGTTCTCAGGATACTAGTATTTTTTCATCAAGTGGTCTGGTCAAGTTCAAAGGAGTAATATTCTTTGACCCACGCTGTCCACACATGATGGCATAGCCAGTATAACACCAGGTGACAGTAACAACATTACCACAGAACTTCAATATTCTCCTTTACTTCTTTACTGTGAGGGTGACAGAGCACTGGAACAGGCTGCCCAGAGAGGTTGTGGAGTCTCCTTCTACAGAGCCAGAGGCACCTGGGTTTTACCCTGTACCACATGCAACCCTGCACCACATGCTCTACATGTCCCTGCTGGAGCAGGGGGTTGGACTAGTTGATTTCTCGAGGACCCTGGCAACCTCAACCATTCTGTGATAATAATTTTATGCCACATAGAAGGCATTCTGAATCTAAAACAAACAAACAAACAAACAAACAAAACCTCCTTTACACTATACATAGATACAGCTATTTTTGCAGTACACATTTCAAATGGGTGTTCAGGGTTTGGAGATTTCTTTTTGAAAATCAACAATGTAGGGAGCACCTTCTTTATATTTAGGAGTGCTTCAATCGTGCAGATGATCTCCCTGTCAAAATGGGTCTAAATTGAAATTTTAGTAATAATAGTGATGTGCAAAACATCATTAAAAATTTCCTAACGAACTGGCATGAAGTTGCAGCAATTCCCAAACTGACATGAAGACTTAGCTTTCTTTCACTTGTCAAATGGTCTTTGCACTTTCCACTCCCAGTCTAGCCTTCATCCCATGAGGCTTCTTCCTGCCGAGCACAGCACCACATCCTTCTCTCTCTAACTAGATGTTGCCCAAACACTCAGCACAACATTTTGTTTGTTAATCCTGTGCTCTGGAGTTTGCTCAGTGCTCACTTATCCCCTCACAGAGGAAAAATCCCCCTCACATTCTGTCGTTTCCATAACCATAGCACATTGCCCTGCTTGCAGCTTGAGAGCCACCCTTGCTGAGACACACGTTGGTCTTGGTCACCTCCAGCTCTCACATTTGGCAGAAGGGGAGAGGACATGGATGCATTGGTGGTTCCCCAGTTCAGTAGAATCCCAGCACTTCCGTCATGGAATCAGGTTTTCTCAGTGACAATGCAGGATTCCCACAGTGTTCCTCTAGCACACACAACCATTTCCCACTATGCTTTCACCTACCAAGGGAATGACTGCAAGTATCTCGCACACGTACAGCAGAGCCAGCAACAGATTTTGTTTGACTGTGTGTGCTTATTCCCACCAACTATTTTCTGTGGCTGTGCTCTGGCAGTCAATCTGTTGTTTGCTCTCACAAACCATCTTTAACGGTAGCACTTTGGCTCTTTCAAGAGGCAATCCTCAGAGTGTCATTTCCACAAAATTATACTGTCTATTCCATCATTCTAAGAATGTGGAATCACTCAAATTTGCCTAGGGCTTATTCACTTCTTTTACAAAAAGCTAAAATTTTTGTCCTAGTACTTGGTAAATATGTGTGTGGATTGAGTTTTCACATACCATTGTAACTCATGCAATCATCTCAAGTAGAAACTTAAATATTTTAAAACGGAAAAATCCCAGAACATAAAGAAATGATGATCCCATCAGCACCTTTCTGCTGCTAATCGGATGCTAACAAATTACAACTTCCCCTGACTATCTCCGTACACACCAGATGTTTTCAGAAACGGGCTGCAAAAGAAAGGATGTACAGTAAAAGCAAATTAGGAATTTACAGCAGAGTTATCCTGAATTTTTATCAAAATCTCATTTGAGAAGAAAATAAAAGCCCTCGCCATTTATGCAAGATATAAATAAATAAATAAATGGGCATATTTGGAATTCTGTCTTTTTTTTTTTCTCCTGCCTTTCCCAGATAAGCTAGTTCTTGCCATTATGGGGGAAAAAATGCTGGCAAACAACTTCTACTCCACCAGCTACCTTTTCTGCAGTACCTTCCCCTGTAGGCACCGCCAGGTGTGAATGTCCGTTTCCTAAGCCTGTTTGAGATCCCCCAACACACTTTGATCCCCAAGGCATATTAAGGTCTCTGATAGAAAACATAATAGGATTTTTTTCTGAAATGCTATAAAACGGGTAGACAGCAAGGTAACTCTTGAGTTAAGCTCAAGCTGACTTCTGTCACATATTTCACTTCCCCTAAAATAATGGTTTAGGAAGGGGCATAGATTAACATTTTTATTTTACAAGACTTCCGTACATCACTCACTCACATGAGTATATACCCCTGTGTAGTGTAAGAAATATAGAATAGTAACAAAAGCATTCCCCAGGTTGAGCTAGTACATTTCCATGGTGTTTCTAAGGTTCTTACCACCATGGCACTAATACAATAAATAAATAAATAAATAAATAAAAAAGCTAACAAAGCTAACATAAAGCATACCTGACTATTAACACATTTATTATACTATTAACAAGTCCTAGCTAAAAAGGAAAAAAAAATCAGTTCAAGAATTTTTTTTTGTCCAAAACCCCAAAAGAGATCTTATCTTCACATCTACATATAATTCTTCTTTTAAATGTGCACGTCTGGTTTGAGGAAAACTGTCTAGCTAAAAATCTTAAGGTTAGAAAACTACTTAAATACCAGGTCCACACATCTTTTGGCTTTGGTTCTCTAAAAGGAAGCTATGACTAAAAATGGCATTTCAAATACAAGTCCCTACCAATTCCTATGTCACCAACAGAAAAATCACTTTACCAAAGCCTGCCTCAAAAGCTATATAGTATCACTGATCCACATGACTGGAATTTCCACATATATCAGTGGAAGCCCCACATGCAGAAGGCAGGTAATCTACAGCTCCAAAATCATGAAATATTTTTGTTCTAAATCCTGAACTGACTCTCTAGGATGATTAGAAGTTTAAAAGGAGAAAGATTTCTATACATTTTCTAGTATTAGAGCCATAATATACAAATATAGCTTGGGGAAAATTCACAGAAAATAACTATAAATTTTGCCTGTTAATAACAAACACAATTCTTTCTAACTAAACCATGCTTTCAACACAACCAAAGCCTAAATTTTCCTCCTAAATTTTACTTCTACTACAAGTTTTTACAAGTTGTCAGTCTAAAGCCCAAGAACAACTACATAGTCAAATAGGCATCAAAAGCAAGACAGGATCCATAAAAGAAGGATGTCAGCCTATCATTTGACTGTGCTCATCATTCCTTACTTTTACTAGTCCAGATCACTGAAAATTTCAGTGGTTATTATCAAATGTATGCTTTTTTGAGTTAATGACAAGAGTCTATCTCATTATTTGCAAAATATATTGAAACACTGTCTGGTATTTCATATAAGATGCATATAACATCACAGAATTGTCACAAAGGGATTAAAGAAATGAAGATGCATGGCTATACATATGCTTTGTTATTTTTAAGTATTATTAGTTTTGAACATTATTTATAATGATGAGTTCGTCATAAACAATAATGTGTAAGAAATTGTTTTTCTGTGAAACCATCAATTTCAAAAATATTTCTGCAAAACTATTCCTTATATGCTAAGAAAGACTACATTTGTTCTCAAATTAAGGATAATTCTTGGAAACAGATTCCCAGTGAAAATAGTCATACTTACGAATTAAAGCTTAATTTTATTCCCATCTTCTCCAAAGTTTAAATTTAGAATACAAGTACTTAAAAATTATGATAGTAACTGTTTTGCTCAAATGCTTTCACAGAACAACACAGAAGGCGTACAAGCATAATCTGATTACTCTGTTGTATTCTAAATTAAGATTGTTTCAGTATTTTTGCCCTCTTTCTTCTGGCAATATTATTGTTTTAATATTTTGGATGGTATTATAAACTGTAAGGTCTCTCAGACTGCAGGGAAGCATTCTGTGGCTTGTGGTAAGGGTTCACAAAATTGATGGACAGTGAACCCCTCCAGATAAAGCAGCTATGATACAGATTCCTGAAGCTGTAAAGAACTAGACACAATGGTCCATATGATTCATTCCAGCTATGTGTTTCCATGATAAGTCTTCACTTAAAAGAGGGTGAATATGATGCTGTTTGTTTTCATACATAAAACTCAGCACCATTTAATTATGAGCCCCACTGCTGTTGGGTATATGATCCAGATAAAAATAACATTTCTGTCAGGGATTGGACTTCATCCAGAACTAACGTGATCCCAGCCAGTAGTCACTTGTTTGGGAACTATTTCTCTAAATGCCTCCTCTAAACTCTAATTCCTATAGGCAATTAAACCATAGTAGTTACCTTCTGATGGCTATAAATTTAGTCATGATCACATTACACAATGGAGGTTTGATGGCATATTCCTATTCAGTATGTGATCAGTACAAGATTTTGTATAATGTAGTATAGTCACACCTGTTCTAAATTGAAAAAGTCAAGATATTACCTATTACACAGCAGACGGTTGATTTTTTTTTTTACCTTCTCTTGTATTAGGTTATTATTTTTAGTAAGAACAAAGAAATAAAAAAAAGGACATTTGAAGTATTTTTTTAGGACATAATTGCAATTCTAAGAATTCTTTAAATGAATAAGTTCATCCAAGAAATACTCTTCATTAGAATGTTATGAAACTGTTTTTTGAAATTTATTTTACTCATACTATGCATTTTACTTTCAAAAAAATGTTCCCAATGTAAGATTCCCAGTCAAGTTATTCTTCTACTTATTATTACCCACACACCACTAAATATCACATACCTGTCATGCCCAATTCATATAAATGAAAGTCCTGTATGTCACTTAAAAATGTGCAACACTGATACCATGATGTTTTGAGGCTAGATCAAGGAAAGGATTTAGAGAACAGAAACAGGATTTAGGTATAACAGGGGCATTGAACCCCCACAGTTACCATCTCTCCATCCTATGCCTCTAAGCACCACCATTGAAAAAATCCTAATAGCCAAACTCTCCATTCTGTTGCTTAAGCCTTAATAACATAGTTAATGCTTAATAACATAGTTAATGCTAGCCTCCTCTGCCCACTGGAAGAGTTTCATATGCCTCAGCATAGATGAATATAAAGCGATGAAAAAGGAAAAACACAAACCTAACTTTATACCCAGAGTGTAAGCACTGAGCTCATCATTGATGAGTTATCTATCAGGGATGAAATTTTGGAATGCTAATCAGGAAACACCAGAGCAGTGCCCAGGAGTGTATAGTTCCTCACTGTGCTTCCATTTTGAATAACATACGGAGTTCTGGGTCTCCAAATCAATTAAGAGTAGAACTGTAAATCAAACAAAAAATACATTTTGTTCATGAGAAATAAATTAATATAACTAAAAGTCTTCCATCTTAGAAAAGACACAAGGGAATATCAGAGAGATCTACAAAATCACGAATGCGTGTGAAGGTCTGGACCCTGGAAGAGTGCTCTGGAGATGCTTGTCCTACTCTTATAGCCTTCCCTACAACCACAGTGTTAGGAGACAGAGAAGGCTAGACAGACCTCTCATCTGACCCAGTAAAGCTATCCTTCTGGTGTTCCCTACAACCACAGTGTTAGGAGACATCACAGAAGGCTAGACAGACCTCTCATCTGATCCAGTAAAGCTATCCTTCTAGTTCCAGTAAGAGGGGTGGAGAATGACCCCATTCACCTGTCCTGGTAATACTGCCTTCTTCTTAGGTGGATATGAATATGCCGCTATGATAGACAAGGTGCAGAATGTTTCCTCACACAGACACACACAGAAAAAAATATAAACAACACTGGGTAGCAGTATGGATTTTGTCTGTGACAAAATAAATGCTACAATGTTAACCACACTCTAATGTGTTTACTAATTTGGCACATATATTCAAACATTTCCCAGACCATATTGGGCCATACAAACAACAAGTTTTACTGGCAGTATGTAGTGCTTTCAAAAATAACCAGCTAATAACTAAGCAAAAATATTCCTTTATATTTTAATTGCCTATGTATGTAGTCATTTACTGAATCCCACATTTACTGAATGGCGCCGGAATTATATTAGAGAACAAAGTCTGCATTATCAACTCTTCAAAAGGAAGAATCTATTTTAAACTTCACAAAGAGCTCCATGACAATAGCTAAAGGTCTTTGCATTATGTTGTTTATATCTGTTCCCTTCAGGGAAGGAGTGTTTAAAGTACTGAGACATAAAGGTTATGCTGACACAAAGTGTCTCTCTCTCCTTTCCCTTCTTCAGTTCTTCAAGTTGTCTAAAAAAGAAATCTATACCTCTGCAAATGTCAAGGTATCACTAAAAAAAAAAAAAAAAAAAAAAAAATTGGGGTTCATATATCTTAACCAGGGTGAAAAACAAATTTGATTTGAAAAAACAATAATAATAAGCTTGAAAATGTGATTTGTATTTATAGGCAATTATCAAGTATTATTGGCAATATGCATGTTGATATGAAAACAAAAGGTTGAGCAAGTATGGAAGACCTTTATATTGAGACACACATACCAATTCCCTAGGAAATGAACATCATTTTATCCTCTATGGGTTACTAGTTTGCTCAGAGTTTCAAAGAGATGGCACCTGCTATGGCAAAGATGTATTTGCATTTCCAAAGAATGAGAGCGGTAAACAGGACAAGGGGAGGAGCATTGAAACTTTTCCTGAATAAATTACAGATTAATAATCTCCAAGGCAAAGGGATGAAGCATTTGAATCTGAATGAAAACTGCAGAACACGCCAAGAAAAATATCTGTGCATGAAAATTGGCAAACTTTGCCTGGTTGGGATGCTCTCCAGTGAAAGCTGGCCAAGCACATCAACAATGCAAGAAGACTCAGTCCTTGACCTCATAGCAAATCTAAGGAGTAGTACCTGTCAGGATACATAGAATATTTGGATTTGACTTTAGTACAGAAATACAAAGGAAGACTTTGTTTCAATACTGAAATGTCTGTCTTTATAAATCCATGCTTTATAATTTGCTTTGGATTTTGCAAATGTTTTATTTCCTTATCCATTAATATGCCAGCTAAATTAAGGATGAGTTAAAAAATCAGTTGAGCATGTTTTTCAAATCTCTACACGATGGAGGCATGTAAATAGAGATAGATCCTTTAGTTGGATAGTATTTTGAGAGGTGGTAGTATAAAGTCTAAAAGGTGACTAGAAGTCACCAGACCAGAGCTGACCAGTAAAGTGGCCTGAAATTAAATAAGGTCATAGGAAGTACTGCCTAGAACCTGTAGGAGTGTGTAGGATGTTCTTTAAAAATACAAATTCCTTTGAATTTCTTAACAGTGAGGGTGACAGAGCACTGGAACAGGCTGCCCAGAGAGGTTGCAGAGTCTCCTTCTCTGGAGATCTTCAAAACCCACTTGGATGCAGTCCTGTGCCACGTGCTTTAGGTGACCCTGCGTGTGCAGGGGGGTTGGACTAGATGATCTCTAGAGGTCCCTTCCAACCCTAAGCATTCTATGATTCTATAATTTGTTTGTATATTCACATTAGCGGAGTTTACAGCTATAAGAGCTCTAAACTATACTGAAATAAGACTGAATGACTTAAATACCGTTATTGAGAAGAGTATGTTTGTATGATTCTACAAATTCTTCTGTCGTTGAGAGATCTCCCCTGCATCAAACCTGAATAAGAATTCATAGATATCCTTGTTAGTGAAACATGAATTTCCTCCAGTCCACTAGAGATGCAACTAAAAGTACAGGATCATCCATCCGTTTTTCTCATTACTAGACAAAAGTAAAAATCTCCATGGTACATGGCATAACACAAGAGTAGAAAAAAATCTTGATCAATCGCACAAGTAACCTCACAAGCTGTTTCCATAGTTTCTGGATGTCTGAATAATTTATAGGAAACAATCATTGACTGAATATAGGGTTTTTAAAAATGATACATTATTTTGCATTTAACAGCAAACAATTTCATAACTGACTGTCATATTTTACTGTGCAAGGGACAAAATAACTACCTGGCATTTTAAACTTAGAGATGAAATAAATGAATAGTCTTACCAGAGCAGGGAGATTTCCCTGGGATTCCTCAAGGCATTCTATTATAATGAAAAAGCGATTGTGTCAATTGTGCTAAGCCTAATGCAAGCAGTACATTTTTTTTTTCTGTTATGTAAAATACAACTTTGTGTAGAATCTTTATATTCTTTGACAGAGAAGTTATAGTGTTGTAGAAAGTGATATCTTCTTTCCCTGCATGCTTTTAAAGTCAAAAAGGCAACCTGACTGTGTCTGATGATTTCCTTCCCCACCTCACACCTCAAACAGAAAGCATAATAGCAGTAGACAATTTTAAATTTACCACAGAGCTATTCCAAGTTAATTTTTCAGTTTCTGTGGCATGTAGAACAAAATAAAAGTAAATGCCTGAGCAACTCTTTACAGTTCTCAAATCTCAAATTAAATATATAACTTTCACAAGTTTATTTTCCATAAAAAATAATTGGAATATATTATATTTACAAGTAACTGAGACACACAGGCTTTTTTGATAAAAACAACATCATAGCAAATTTTACAAGATATGATGAAAGATGAAAATGCTCAGAAGTACATTTTAAATTTAGATATATTTTAAAGTGTCCTTTGATATTTAACTGAATCCTTCTCTGCGGTAGCCCATTCTAGGCACTACATTTGGTAAGTATATTTTGTTTCATGTTTGTTTTTAGCAATGCATGGGAAAGTATTTGCTATGTTCTTGGGATTTCAAATTTGCTTTAAACTTTTTTTCTTCTAGGTAACAAAATGCCAAAGGGTATTTTGGTATTTTCAGTTCATCTCAGGCAGTGCTGGATGTCTTAATATTATTAGACCTTAAACTGTGCAGTAGTCATCCCACGCATCCTTTGTAACGATTTGAGAGACCTAGATACATCCAGTGTGTACTTCCACTGACCTATATTAAACACTTATCCTCAAATGAGAATCTCCCTCAGCAGGTGCTTTTATCTTCTCTCAGCAGTAAGAGGAGAGACACGAGGTAACCAGCTGGTGTTTAGATATCCAAGTTAGGACAGATTAATCCCACTTATTGCATTTCAAAGATTATCAAAACTTTTAAATCTAAAATAACCGAATTAACACAATTAAAAAAAAAAAAAAAAAAAAAAAAGATAAATACTAGTAGCATAAGAAAGAATCAAGCAGCACTCTCTCTATATAAATATTCATTCCAACTTTATTTTTCAAACTTTTACGTTTCCATTGAATTCATTATCTTAAGTTCTTTTAAATTTTAGAAAAAAAAACCCTTTGGAAACTTAACTTGAAAAATAATAACAGCAACCATTAAAACTAGCCTTGCATGTTTAACCTGTTCCTGTCTGTAATCATGTATCTATCCACATTTATCTACAGTATCATTTTTGGAGGGGGGTAGGGGGGAACGCTGTTAATACTTTTATCTTTTTCATTTTTTTTGTTGCTGCTTTTCTCCCTGCTGCCTGAAGATAACTTCCTGGCCTATATCCCAATATTACCTCCCAATTGCTTGATGAATACAACTGTTCATGTGGGAAAAGCCAGAAAATCAACTCTGCAAGAGGCATTAGACTACAGCAGGGAAAAAAAAAAAAAAAAAAAAGCAGACTGTTGCTTCTTGGGTTGCAAAAACTCACCCTACTTATGCTCAGGTCAGAGGTACAAGAAATTACTATGACTTCTTCCAAAAAGAGACAGGAAAGACCACCGACATCGTATCATCCACGATTCTTCCATGGGCTCATGGAGATGATGAGCATTTCACATTTGTATCTTTTGCTTAGATCTTATGTCTTGTCCTTGTCATCTAGGGCCACAACTGTGCAGAGTCACAACTACATGAGAAACCTACTCTTTCTTCTATAGCGTGCAGGGCTGAGGCCCTATACAGACTATGGGATATTGCAGCTTCTTTCCAAAGTTGAACAAATACAAGCATTGGAAGTGTCCACTTGCAGACAAACTTAAACCTATAAGAATAAATTTGACTAGCACTATTTTTTTTTTCTTCACACAATATGATTTAGATGATAAAGGAAAAAAATATATTTTTTATTATCCTGGTGCATTCTTAAGTTCTCAAATAAGCCACAACTACACTCAGATGCTTCCTAAATTCTCAAGAGGAAACCCCAAGGGCAGCAAACCATGCCACAGCAGAGGACTCGGAGTATGATGTGCACAGCACAACATTAACTTCTGTGAAAAGTGCATTACTCTCACCCGTTGGGTTTTTTTTTTCTCTACTGCAACATCTAGAGAATGAACTCCTCATTACTACACATGAGTAAGAGCTGATTAGCATTCACCATTTGTATCCTTTGCTCATGCTACGAGTCCTACTGAATACAATGAAAAATGATCATTTCAATTCAGGTAATCAAACCGTGACTGAAAGTCAAATTTAAAAGCATTTCATGGCACTTACAGTAACTAGAAATAAAGATTTATGCCAGCATATATAAACAGTCCATTCCTGAAAAGAAAAAGGTTTAAAAGACAACAAAAGGTATTTACATGTCATTTTATTGTAACAAAAATTTAAAATAATATGTTAAACATAACAACACGTTTATAATAAGTTTATTATAACAAAACACTAGCATTATCTAAAAATAAAAAATTGTTTTGTTCTAACACTTAGAAGTCTAAAACTGACAAATGTGTTTGTAAGTTTGCTTTTCTTTGTTTTATTTAATTTTTAAATAGTTTAGGGCAGCACAATGGTGTCAGAGTTGTACATTTGCATTCCAAAATGGTGCTAATGAGTTGGACATGAAGTAATTAAAGCAGCCTCAAAATATTTACATTTGTTATGCTTTCAAACTTGTGGCAAACTTACTAAATAAGAATATATGCCCTCAGGGCTAAAATGCTGCAAACATTGTTCAGAGAAATCTTCTATTTTTCTTCAGAAGCAATTAAAAAGGGAGGAAAATGTGTTCTAGATTGCTTTACTGCTTGTTTGGGCACAGTTACTCACCCTGACTCAAAGGGAAAAAAAAAAAAAAAAACTTCTCTACTTGCTAAATTGTCACAAAATGCCTAGACATGCATCAAATCACTTCTCTCCCTAGTAAAATTGCCTCTAGCGTGATGGAAGTTAGGTCAGGCTGAATAGACCAATAAAATCCATTTCAAAGCCCAGATTTGCAAGGTTTTGTTTGTTTGTTTCCTACTCTTGTGGACAGGGTATTAAATGTAACTACAAACATATAATTACCTTTGGGGAGGCACCCCAGGTCACTTCTTAATCTTTCTTTTAACACAATGAATTAGCTTGTTTTACCGTACAGCTAGTCTGTTTGGCCCAAATAGAGAATTATTAACGTTAATTCAATAAATTAATGTTAAATTTAATAAATCAACATTAATTTAATAAATTAAAAATTAATAAATGTGCAACTAAAGACAATCCTAATAGGTCTCATATTATTGCTATTAATTGTTTCATAAATGCTCCAGGAAACAGTGGTCAAGAGTTTGACTCAAGAAACTTGCAATTGAAAAGTCAACAAATCCTTTACATGGAATTTATTCAGAAAGAACTACTGTTTCTCTTTAACCTTTCATATCTCCTATTATTGATTCAATTGCATTTGAAATGTTACCGTTCCTACCAAATAACACTTAAATTCATTGTGCACAGGTACACAAGCAGAAAAAAAAAAAAAAAAAAAAAAAAAAAAAAAAAAAAAAAAAAAGCCTGATGTGTTATCCTATTGACTTTGTTGTCCAAGACAGTAGTGATAGTGGGAAGATCAACTGGCAAGTCTTGAAAATAGGTTGCAAACTTTACCTAAAAGCTAAAAAAGGGTAGGGATGATGGATTTCAGAAAGTTGGCATCCTGTCCTGTCCCACAGTAGCATCACACTCTCTCGGTGTCCCTCTCAGATTTCATATCACAACTATGCAAAAAATGAAAGACATCCCCAAGTACCTTCTCCTTTCCACTGGAAAGTCAGGCTGGAATTCTTTGTTGTACACCAAACCACAAAATAATATCTCCACTTTTGGTATTCTATTCCTCCCCCTTCCCTGACTCCTCCTGATTTTTGTCACCTCTTCACTATTCTATATATGTGTTGGGAACATCTTGTCATATTTTTTTTCACAACAGTTCATGACTCTTGCCCTCACAAAAGTTCAGAAGATACACTATGAATACTAATATAATTATGTAAAAATGTCTTTGCAACAAAGCTAGCTTTAGAAGAGAGAAAAACATCAGAAATAAGTGATGCTTTAAAAAGACCTAATAAAATTAGGCTCAGAACATTTAACTTACCGATGAAGTGTAAAAGGTCACAGTAATTCAAAGAGAATGAAACACTATGTAATATCTAGATACACTTTTTACTATGTATTGAATTAATTATTTATAAAGCATAGCTTAAACCATTTGCCTTTCATTCTACAGGTGTCTTTTGCAAGATCTCAGAGCTACTGTCATACATGCATGAAGCGGAGGTTGAGCCCTCTGTGCCTTTGAAGTTTATCCAGTGTTTCCTCATAGATATCCAGTATACGTAGCCTGCTTTATCGAAATGCTGCTCTAGCAACTTTCCTACAACCCTTGTACCATTCTCTCCATTCCTGTTCTTGAGATCTCATTCCTTCATCAGGCGCTACCCAGACCTGTCTCATGAAGCCTCACCTGAACGACTCTCAGGTGGAGTTGACACAAAATCCTTAAAAACAATTTACATTTGGAAAAGTATCACATACCAGCTTTATTGGCTTTCTTACTTCCAAGTTGCATAAGCTCTTCAAAAATAACTAGTATTTCTATTAAGCATCATAACATTCTTTGAATATTTTATACTAAGGCATATTTATAGGTTTATACACAAAGATTATTTCAGTTTGCAGAAACCATCCACATATATTTCTTCTTCCTAAAATGGATAAGAAACTGCAGGTTTTCTAAGCTTGCATAACAGCAGCAACTCCAATCGGTTACAGAAATCTAAATTAGAGGAATAGATTTCGACCCAAAATTTTTCCAAATCACAGAATAAATAAATACCTTGCTGCATACCCATTTAAGACTGATGGCTATTTTTTTTCAGGCCTTTGCCATCCTGAGAAATGAGAAAGCTCTTCCATCTCAAGAAGTGAACCAGGGATCGCTAACTTGACACCCCAGTAGGAAGTGCTGCTTCCTAAGGGCAGGTGTTTCTTAGCACTTGTGTGCTTGTTATCATTCTGTGCAAGCTATGTGTTTCAGGCACTAAACAATACTGGATTGTCACTGCAGGGGAAAAAGAAAAATAATTTCTTTCTTGTTGCTTTATCTGTAAAGCACAGCAGAATTTTGGTCATCTGGGAATGTTTATTATACTCTTTTTATAGCTTTTTTTTTCTGAGCTATAATGATATATTAAAATACCCAAGCAATATATATATCATTGAAGTGCAAATAATAAGAACTGTAGTCTTGTTATGTCATTTAACCTAAACAAGTTATATACAGTCCCTTTTTAAAAACTTTTATAGACTTTTAAAATATATTTTTTCCTGAAAGAACTGTAGCTTTTCCCCCATCCTGTTGCATTCCCTTTCCTTCCGAGATTGGTATTTTACAAGCATGTTCAATTTTCTTGCAAAGAGGTGTATGTGCCTTAAAGAAAATGCTTTTGAAAACTAATAAAATTTCTCCTTTCCATTATGTTTCTGCAACATAAAAGAGAATTAATTGAGGAACCTATAATCCGGTTGTTTGGCCAGGGAAAGAATACTTGATACAGTAATCTTCTGAAAATACCTGTCATCCCTTTCTTTCTATAATAGCATACTTCCAGTGGAAAACATAACTGTACTATAATAAGATGCTTTTCAACAGAATGAATCAGAACAACACTGGACTATATAAAACACGAATAAGCTATATTGACTTCAGACACCCAGCTGTTCAGACGATTAGCACAGCATTTTTAATTTTTCCCTTAAAATATATTTTTATAGAACCTTTCACATCACCACGCGAAGTTTCAGGAGACCGATTTTTACAGCGCAAGTTTCCAGCCGCACCTTTCACTTCCAACACTCGCCGTGTCCTTACGCGCTCCGCATGCTTCAGCAGTCCAGTGTTTTGTAGGCGACTCTCAGTGGAGTCCGGGCAGCTCGGTGACATTTACCGCGGCTGGGCAAAGTGGCCTGGGTCAACGAGATGAAGCGGCGGTGGCCACCAGCCAAAGCCA